>NC_051175.1:75038661-75303661 GCF_013339725.1 Rhipicephalus microplus | reverse complement strand
TCATCCAGTTTTCTTTCTTCTTATTTACACTCCATTAATGTTAATAACTTCCCGTGTACATTCCTTGGCATTACTGTCTGTTATATCTCATTATTATTGTGTTAAAAACACGGAAAAATGAGCCCTTAGGTATACACTTCTTTCCCTTATATATATATATATATATATATATATATATATATATATTAATGATGACAAAAACAGTGCTCAGGCATGGGCCGCATACCCGGCTAGAGAAGAGAGAAGAACGAAGTAAAAATAAGAACAGCTGGCCCAGGGTTGGGTGTTGTCTCTTGTTCTCCTCATTACAGTGGCGCAGTTCGACAAGTGAACCCTCTGCAGAAAGCCACCGGTATGCGTCTTCGTGGTTCGTCGGTAGCGCGGGCTTCGCCATCATGGAACGCCGTTCACACTTCCTCAGCGATGGGGTCCCACCCGCTGCTTCACCCACCCTTCAGACCACCTGTGGACGGCGTCCAGGCCTCCCCTGTGGTTCTAGGCCATGACCAGGTTGAAACCCTGCCACCGTTTCACGGCAGAGATCCGCACCGGCTCCTGTCCCTTGGGAATGTCGCTCACGTTTCCCATGGCCTACATTCCTGTTGCGGTACTCTTTCAACAAACGAGCCGCCATGGAACGCCGTCCAGGCTTCCCTGCTCGTTGACCTCACCGACGTGAGTGCTGAGTCCGCTACTTATTCGAAGACCGTGGTCACCGACTCTTCGGGCTTCACGCCCGAGAGCGCCGTGGACCTGCGGCGTACCATCGCGCTACTACACGCCGAGACTAATGATCTGAGAGCGCTGATCGCTGAGCGAGCTCCTACAATGTTGCCAGCATTGTGCGACATTAACGCAGTTTTGGATGTTGCTGCCTCATACGACCTTGAGGCAAGCACACCGGAGCAACGAAGGCAGCTTTGGTTTTCTCTCATCGAGCTCTCACACCAGCTCGACGGCTTCGCGTCGGTGGTCTCTGCGTTGCCACCTGCTATTTCACAATCACCAGCTGTCTGCAAACTACCGGAATTCCACGGGGTCCGGAACGACGCCGACAGCTGGGTGGCAATCGTCAACGCGCTAGCAATGTGCGTGGCCTGGACAGAGAAACAGAAATGGTATGCGGCCATAGACCGTCTTCAGGAAGGTGCCGTGGCGTGGCACCGGTATGAAGGCTGGAAGCAGCTGTCATGGGCGGAGTGGAGCTGCAAACTCATAGCTGCTTTTGGTCGTTATCCTTACCACCTCTCTACTACCATCCCGTCCAACCTGACCAGTACCGAGGATGGAGTTCAAGAAGGGTTCCATCTCAAGGCTCACGCTGAGAACTCCAGCTCTCCACATGAGCTTCCAGACTCGTCGCTGGTACCGGACCCAAATACGTGTCAGCCATCGGCCACCCCGTCCTCTTTCGTGGAGGGAGATACAGAGGGGCACAAGGTAGCTGGACCACTTGTAAACGTGCCCACTACTATATATCGAGCCCAAGTGGGGCGGCAGCTCGACGTCTCATCGCAGTCCTCCAATCTTACAACAGGCAACAAGACCACCCTCGAGCTTTAGCTACTGGCATTGCGGCCTTCGAACCCGACACTTCCTGGGCACGTGGAGTTGTCCAACCCTGTCTTGCCGGATGGGTCACGACATGACACATCCTACCTGTCTACAATAGCAACAGTTCCCAGTAATACCAGCGAGGAGAGCAGACTCAGTGATCAGGCGATGGTGGATTTTGCTACTACGCGGCAGTCATTGGCCGAGGGTGTGAGTGCTTCACTCAATCAATCAATGTCTACCTAAGACCGATTAATGGACTATATGCCCGTTTTATCTGTATCTGCCCACCACGCCTTGGCTGACGGTAGTGATGCACTGCAAGCAGGCGAAATCAGCATCAGCACTTCCGGCCTCCCGGCGTACAGCCCTACTTGGAATCACGGGCAATGCAATATGACTTTGAGACCATCTGAATGCCATGCGGATCATCAGGAGGCAGTGTGCATTGTGGAGGAATCAGAGGTAGATCGGCCAGCCGGCGACCAGCTCGCACAGAACAGCGAGGTGAGGTCTGCGTACGACCCTGGTGTCTGCAGCGTGATATGTAGCTATAGTGGCTTAACCCCTATGGACGCCGTTGTAAACAACCACCAAAAAACATCCTGATTTCTTACGACCACAGAACAAGAAGAGGCAGAGATGGCAGCGCAGAGGCTCCTGCGTCAAAGCATTATGCCCGGGCATCGCAGCCTGTCCAGAACGCCGACGGCAATGAAGACCAGTGCCCCAAACTGTACCAAAGCAATTGCCTGCTAAGCGTGCTGCGACCACTACGAGATAACCATGGTCATCGACCAGAGTGTTCGACAGCTCCGCAAGGCGAGTCATCGCGTCCACGAGAAGGACCCCACAGATACAGCCAATACCGTCCGCCAGAAACGGTATTGGCAACTCAGGGTTCAAAACCTGTGGGCCGGCGACAACCATTGGGCAACAGCCAGTGCCGCCCTCCAGAGGCATTAGTTCTACCTATGGGGGTTTATGGCCTAGGTCCTATAAATGTTTCCACCTTCGAAGACAGGACCTGTGCCAGCGCAGGGCAAGCTTGGAAGGACTGCATGCACGGAGCGTGGCCGAGAGTAATGATGAGAAAAGCAGTGCTCAGGTACGGGCGCATACCCGGCTAGAGAAGAGAAGAACGAAGTCCGAATAAGAACAGCTGGCCCAGGATCGCGTGTTTTCTCTTTTCTCTTCATAACTATATATATATATATATATATATATATATATATATATATATATATATATATATTACTCTTACTTACCAGAACAGATACGATATCACTGTTTATAGGACGTTTTGCAAAAAAATCCACAACTTTCTCGTGGAGTTTTCAACCCATCTTTTTTATTTCAGAAGACAGTTAGGTTAAAGGGTCGAATTAAACAATTGAACAAAACACAAAAATAGTGTGTTGTACCCCACACAACTGTAAGAAACGTGCATTTGGTCGCGTTGTAAGTTCGCGTACCGGCATATTTTTATACTCTGGTTAAAAATAGCTGTGGCACCTTGTATATTATGTTACTGATTCCGATTTCATACGCAACATGACGGTGACGCCGACGGCGAAATTCGCCTGAAGACGTCCATACAATTATTGCAGCAAAACTGGTAATTATGGCGTAGCTACTTCATCAGATTCCACTGTCGTACAAATTTTTGCTAGTATGCTTCCTACACAGCCAAAATAGATTTCGTGGTCAAACATAACGGGGAGTTTTACTGAAGCATCGTACTACGGCCGTGCCACAGGTGTGGAGAAAGCTCACAGTTCACATGCGGCTCCTTGGTTTTGAGATACAATGAAACTGCACATATCTGGCTTCGATTTTAAAACACATCGGAAAGGCCCTAAGTGCCGTGAATGAATGTGGGGCTTGATTAAAAACTCCACCTTAACTGCCATGTGCCTAAAGCTAATACAAGTACTCCTTCATTGCCCTTGTTTTAATCGAAAGTGAAAGTCACCTCGGACTCTGTATCGATGCTCCTTCGTTGTCCGGTCGTCTTTCATCTTGGAGAGAACTCGTAGAGTTACTGCTATTGTAGGCCGGAGGTGGGGGACGGGTGGATCCGTATCGAGCCATATTCGCGTACTCTGAAAATCACGGAATGTTTAATAAAGCCCTCTGGTACCAAAGTCTTCCCTGTTTCATATTTATTGGTTCATGAGTCAGGTGTGGTGAAAGAATGCCAGGCAGACAGATAGAGAGTAGTGATTGGAGCAATGAGTTGAGCTTTACAGCCATGGCGGCACAACTACGATTATACACCTATATTAAAAATCATACGGAACATACGTTGTGAATTGGGTTATTACTATCGTTAATAATACATGTTTGCTTTACTATACAATTTCCGCTGTCGCCTTCGACCAGTCACATAGTCCCCGCACATATGATTGTCTTCTCAATCACTCGCAAGTACTGCATTCCTGATTACGTTACGTGTGGCAATTGTTAAAACGCAGAAAAAATCCACCCGTACCTTGTGCGGTTTTAGGCAGGAGTCTCAGCGTACCAAAGGGGTTCCTGCAGATTCAAAAATAAATACATTGGTATCACGTGATGCGTTGGCAGCAATAACAATGCGTTAAAATGTGGTCATGTTGTCGTGTATCATTGCAAGCTCTGCCGAAAGCCCATGTTTCGGGCACCCTAATTTTCTAGACGGCTACTGTTAGACTCAACTTGTCTCACGACCACAGAAAATCAGAAATGGTCACCGCAGAAACAGTATTATGATTGTTATTGGTTTCAAGGTGAACTAACCGACGCAAGTTTTGTGGGAGCAAAGCGAAAGATGAATGTGATGAAAAGGAGGACACGTAGTGGTTCATGATACCAATAACTCTTCATAAATTCACGTGTTCTACCTATACAAGTACTGGCATTAAGCGGACACTCTAATGACCGCTCTCTCGGGTGTGTGCCACCGGTTGTTACTATGATAACGGGACGATCAGGTGACCCCATGAGAGCTTCGCCCCTATAGAAACAAAGCCCTAGTACCAAGGACACAGTGGGGCGCGAACCCGGGTCCACTGCGTGCCAGCCCAGTATTCTACCACTGAGCCACTTCGGCGCTTTGGAATTGTTCGCAAACTTGCAATGGCCGGTTTGATGTCAGGAAAGGAATTGCGTTAATATCAGATAAACAACGAGGCTTTACACAATGCGAATAGCGTAACCAGTGGGTCATCCGATGCTGCAACTCACTACAAAAACTTTTTTATTGTTCACCTAATAACTGTGGCGCATACCTACTCCAGGCATAATTCCTTATCGTCGTCCGCCTCTGCATAAACAATCGGCGCGAAATGCCATGCAAGTGTTTAGCGGATACAACGCTTCTCAGAAGAATGACGAAAAAAGCACAGTAAGTGCTGGTCTACTAGTTAGAAATCATTATTAATGCCGTAGTGGGCATCAAGCAAGCGTGCTTCCAGCAGTCTCTCAATGAGTGTTATGAGAAGTCTCTGAAGGGCCACTCGTCTAGCTTTCGCTGTGAGTGTGCTGCGCCTTCCACGCAGGCCTGGCGTTTTTTGGCAAGTGTTCGACGACGTACGAGATGAGATTGTGATCCTTTTCATGTGATGAACAGCGAGTCGTAATCGACAGACCATCTTACGCTCCTGTATTAATTTTTGTGGACCCTGAGTTAAGGAGTGTGATGATGAGACCACGGAGATGTAGGCTGACGGACGGACGGATGGACAGACGAATGGGCACAAACAGACGGACGGACGGATGGACAGAAAGACAGACAGACGGACAGACAGACAGACGGACAGACAGACGGACGGACAGACACACCCACCGGTTAGAGTGTATTTTCTGTTGTACACGTCTTGTTTTTGTCGCGAAGTCACACTGCAGTATTGTACTGTCGAAATCACTCCAAACAATCCGAGCTTTAAGAATATGTCGGTGGTAACAATGAGAAGCTGCGGCATCGACAAACTTTGTTTTTCAATAGTTAAATTACTGGCTTACAGATATACCTGCACGTCGCATTATCGGTTACGACAATGAATTCTGACTGTTGGGTGTTCATGCCCAAAGTTAATAATACACAAAATCCCTGAAAAGGAACAAGAAATTGAGAAATCTACCGAGCGAACACTAAGCCACCACCCCGATTTGCCCCAGTGTTTTGCGGATTTGTGGTAGGCTTCCTCACAGCATGATAACATAATGCAGCTGTTGTGCTTCAGTGAGGGACCAGTACTGGTTTCTTTTATTCCCTTTCGTGTACATGCAATACGAGTAAAGCGTTGATAGCTTGAATACAACAGAATCGAAAGTTGGGCTAGTCTTTATGTCTGTTTTTTCGTGCGCTTTAAATGATAGTTTGAATACGTTTTGCGTCCGAAACGGCAACGTTTTGTTCTATAAGATTTGTGGTGGTCCCATGAAAGCATGCAAGTTTGGAAGTATTGCCAAAAAATCCACAGCCATGATATTTCCATCGTTGATAACCGTTGGCATATCCCATCAGGTGAAAGAGTTGTCACAACAGCCTGCCGCCCTATTTATCTCTTTGTCGTGCAACGAACTTATAGGACTTATTTGTTATAACAATAGGATTTCATCGGCACTTGAGTACTGTCGTAAGTTGTTTCGACTGCATTACCAGATAACCGAAAACACTACTCTCATTGGGCTCCTTCTCATTCACGTGACAAATTCTTCGAGTAAGCTCCGGGTACTTATAAAGTGATGGAGGACTTCAAGGTTCGACTATTATAGCTAGTAATTTGAAGTCAGTAGCCGCTTCTGTTCCATAATGGACATTGTCAGAACTTACCTGCCTGTGAATGTCCGCATGGCAAAACCATCAAGAGCATTCAGCGTAGTCTCCGAGTTGTTCCATCACAAGAGTCGAACAAATCAGGACTTCATGACGAAAACGAGGCCTCAAGGCGCAAGAAAGCTTTCAGCACAGCAGGTGTCACTGAATGCTACGTTTCGACATGCGGACTTGTCCTCATCGCTGCTGCCTCTGCAGTGACATGGCTACGTGTCGCAGAGTTGGAGCCAGTCACGTGTCTTGTTCAAAGATTGTTTCTTTCTACCCGCCGCGGTGGTCCGGTGGCTGAGGCAATCGGCTGCTGACTTGCATGTGGTGGCATCGAATACCGGCCTCTGCGACCGCACTTTCGACGGGGGCGACAATGCTTGAGGCCCATGTACTTAGGTGCACGGTAAAGAACCACGGGTAGTCGAAATTCCCCGAGCCCTCCACTATATGGCGCCTATCATAATGAGATAGGAGTTTTGGGACGTTAAACCCCCGAAATTATCATGATTGACTGTTCCTTTTTCTACCATTTGATTGATTTGTGGGGTTTAACGTCACAAAACCACGATATGATTATCAGAGACGCCGTAGTGGAGGGCTGCGAAAACTTTGACCACCTGGGGTTCTTTAACGTGCACCCAAATGTGAGCACACGGGCCTACAACGTTTCCGCCTCCATCGGAAATGCAGCCGCCGCAGCCGGGATTCGATCCCGCGGCCTGTGGGTCAGCAGCCGAGTACCTTAGCCACTACAACACCGCGGCGGGGTCCTTTCTCTAATAAAACAAAGATTACTCGACAGTTGGACTCACCTCGGGTCGAGTGCTTGCATTGTTTCCAATGTGGGTGCACGTGATGCGCTAAGAAATGACAGCGGGAATGGGAAGCGGCTACTTCCGGTCATGGTTGGCTGTGCTGTGACTGAAACAGAAACATTAAATTGGTACTTTACTAGGCAACACGAAACACATTTTGTAGCAAACAACTTGCTTATAACTTTACATGTCGTTTCATTGTAGGTTTCATGAAAGTGTGAGAGGAAAATGCATACATTCAACATAATGAAGCTGATCGACAATTAAGTCAAGAAAAGCAGAAGAGACATTATTTGTGATTACTCAACTCTTCGCTACCAGGCTTACTCAAACGAAACAGCGGTGACTGAAGCATGGAATCGTCGATTTTTGCATGTTGAATCGGTTTCTCAAAAACAAACAACTTTCTGGTAGATGGCATAACCACTGAACTTTCAGAATCACATGGCATTCACCCTTTCCGGTAACATAATTATCTTTTACTAACTATTTACGTGAAAAATGGGTGCGTGTTTTGTAATAGCACTTCGCTGATTAACTTGGGAGATATGCGTGCCGCTCGTTATTATGCTTCAGTAGCATGAACAGCTAATCACCACGCAGACGGCCTTGAATTTGTCCTTATAAGGAAAAATTAGACCACAAAATTAATTTCTCTGTTTTATTTGCATCCATTTGGATATTTCTTTGAAAACAAGATAATTTTTTTGCTCACAGCCAATGACGCTGACCGAATAATTTCGCTGAAACGTGCTATTCAGCGCTATCGCCTTAACAACAATAACGACAACAACTAAGGGTGTCAGTCGCAAAACCACGATATGATTATCAGAGATGCCATGGTGGAAGGATCCAGAAAGTTCGGCCATCTTTTCTTCTCTAACTTGCCTTGAAATCCCACGGAACACAAACCGCCAGCATTTAGCCGGAGGCGAAACGCCACTGAGTGGCTTCAGAAACTTCCTTTCATCGCATCTGAATTAAGTGTGCGTTTCATGGGCGGCCATGGTCTTTCTACAGCCCTCTGCGGTCTCTATCCGGTTCTGAAGAGCGCCTATCCTCAATTGCACTATGTGGGACAGTGCAGGCGGGGTGGCGTGTTTATTCGAAAAACAGTTGTGACTTTGTTACCAATACTATATATTATATTGAAGAACTGTCGAATGTACTTTCAGAGCATGAATTTCAATCATACGGTCCGAAATGATGTGGAGCGGTTACAAGTCGAGGGCCAGAACTTCCGTTTGGTTACCTCGGAAAGGCTCGATGATTCCATAGTGACAGCACTGTTGGCGTGTGTAGTTATATCGTGTGGAGCCGATGGGTCTTTATCTGTAGCACGAACGGCGGAAGCAGAGCGAAGAGAGCACATGCGCGGGACGAGCATCATCATCGCAAAAAGTGACAAAGGGCGGAAAAGTGAATATATATACATACATACACACACACACATATACATACATACACACACACATATATATATACATACACACACACACACACACACACACACACACACACACACACACACACACACACACACACACACACACACACACACACACACACATATATATATATATATATATATATATATATATATATATATATATATTGCAACGAGCAAGTTTGCGTAAAAACACAGGCTATTATTCGAGAAACCTTAGCCGCAACAAGCTGGTACAGGCAGGAACCCGGCAAGCACGAGCCACACACGGATATCGTCTTCTTTCACGCTAGCACAGAGCTGGCGCCACTATGCTCCGGTACAATTACTCTCCGTGCAGAAAGGAGCCAACCTGGCGACCTAGGGAAATGACACGACAAGGGGGTCATAACACGGTTTGAGGCGTGATACGTGTAATGTTTCACGCCCATGGCAGCGTTGGTCCGAAAGTGGATCGATGGGCTCAACTTCATAGTTGACGGGAGATGTTTGTCGCACCATGCGGTAGGGGCCATGGTATTTCGACGAAAGCTTCGGGGAAAAGCCGGGAGGGGTAGATGGGACCCAGAGCCAAACCAGCATTCCTGGGTTATAGGGGACACATGACGCATAGGCATCGTGGTCGGTTTTCCGGCGCCATTGGTCTTGTGTGGTAATGAGCGAGCGAGTTGACGACTCTTCGGCATAGGAAGCTGCTTCGGAAACAGGCGTCGCTTCGGAAACATCAGGCCTGTAAGGGAGAATGGTGTCCATGGAGCATGATGGCTCACGTCTGTACAAGAGGAGGAAAGGGGAAAAGCCAGTGATTATTTGTGGCGCAGAGTTGTATGCGTACGTGACAAAAGGGAGCACTTGGTCCCAATTAGCGTAAGCGCCAGAGGCGTACATGGCAAGCATATTTCCAAGGGTATGGTTAAAGCATTCTGTCAAGCCATTGGTTTGAGGATGGTATGCCGAGGTTTTCCGATGCACAGTGTGACATGCCTTGAGCAGCTCGTCGACGGCGTTCGAGAGCAATACGCATCCACGATCACTCAGTAATTCACGAGGTGCACCGTGTCGCAAAATGAGATGGTGAAGAAGAAAGGACGCAACGTCTTTCGCAGTGGTAGCAGGCAGCGCAGATGTTTCAGCGTAGCGTGTCAAATGATCGATGGCGAAGTATCCACCGGTTGCCTCGAAGAGTGTAGGGTATAGGACCATAAATATCAATTCCGACGCGGTCGAATGGTCTCGCTTGGCAGGTTAAGAGTTGCAAAGGGCCAGCAGTGCTGTAAGAAGGCGTCTTGCGTCGTTGACATGTGGTGCATGACCGAACGTACTGGCGAACGTGCCGATACATGCCGCGCCAGTAGTATCTTAGATGAAGGCGAGAGTAAGTCTTAAATACTCTAGCGTAGCCACACTGGGGGTCATCGTGAAAGGCAGCGCAGATGTCCAAGCGCAAATGACGAGGGATGACAAGGAGCCACCTACGGCTGTCCGTCACGTAATTGCGGCGATACAAGAAGCCTTCACGGACAGCAAAGTGTCTTGCTTGACGAGAGAGGGATCGTGAAGTCGTTTCTGATGAACTATGAAAGAGGACGTCGAGCAAAGAATTGATCCAAGGATCCTTGCGCTGCTCGGATGGCATGTCTGTGATGCTGAACGATGACGAATCGCAAATGGCAGTTGATAAGCAGGCAAGGTCAGGAGGCAGTGGAGAACGGGATAGTTCATCGGCGTCTGAATGTTTGCGTCCTGAGCGATAAACAACATGGATGTCATATTCCTGAAGGCGTAAAGCCCAACGAGCGAGGCGGCCAGTAGGATCTTTCATGGACGCTAGCCAGCATAAGGCATGGTGATTGTGACATCAAACTGGCGTCCGTCAAGGTAAGTGCGAAATTTTCCTATAGCCCAAATGATAGCCAAGAACTCCTTTTCCTTGACGGAATAGTTGGACTCTGCCTTCGTTAGGGTACGGCTGGCATATGCGACAACGTACTCGTCGCCGCCATTCTTGCGTTGAGCGAGAATGGCACCGAGGCCGACACCGCTTGGCTCCGTGTGAATTTCAGTGGGTGCATTGGTATCGAAGTGGCAGAGAACTGGCGGAGACGTGAGTAGCCGGCTCAGTGCCGTGAATGCGTCATCGCAGTGGGAATTCCAGCCAGAGAGGTCCGCGCTACGGGAGAGAAGCTGAGTCAGGGGGGCAATTACAGAGGCAAAATTGCGAATGAAACGCCGAAAATAGGAACACAAGCCTACAAATTTACGAAGCTCCTTTAGGGTAGTAGGCTTGGGGTACTCGGCAACGGCACGCAGTTTGGTAGGGTCTGGCGATATTCCTTCTTTTGAAACGACGTAGCCGATAATTACAAGTTTTCTGGCGCCAAAACGACATTTCTTGAAGTTCAGATTCAACCCGGCTGCCGTAAGGCACTGGAGAACTTGTTCCAGACGGGACAGATGAGTTTCGAAATTCGCCGAGAATACAACTATGTCGTCTAAATAGCAAAGACAGATGTGCCATTTAAGTCCCCTGAGGACACTATCCATCATTATTTCAAAAGTCGCAGGCGCATTGCAAAGACCGAAGGGCATTGCATTAATTTCATATAAGCCGTCAGGGGTCACAAACGCCGTTTTTTGATGGTCTAGTTCGGCCATTGGCACTTGACAATGTCCAGAGCGCAGATACAGTGAAGAGAAAAACTCCTCACCTTAAAGGCAATCCAAGGCGTCATCAATGCGTGGCAGGAGATAAACATCCTTGCGTGTGATCTTGTTTAGCCGACGATAATCCACGAAAAACCTGATGGAGCCATCCTTTTTTCGCACAAGGACCACTGGCGAAGCCCAAAGACTGTGTGAGTGTTGAATAACAGCACGTCAGCATCTCGTCGACGTGTTGAGTGATGAGGTCACGCTCAGCCTGCGAGACGCAGTAGGGGCGCTGACGAAGTGAATTATGATGACCGGTGTCGATATGGTGAGCGACAACTGACGTGCGTCCCAAGGGAGGTTGTCCGTGTTCGAAGGAGGCGCGGAAACGGTCAAGTAGTTGAATGAGCTGATTGCGCTGGTCTTGCGTAAGGCCGTTGTCTACGCTGCGCAAGAGAACGTCTTCGTCAGGTAGTGAGGGCGAGGTGGCAGCTGTGACAGCATCCACGGACATCGACGTCGTATCAGAACGGGCATCGAAAGGAAAGATGTCATCATAAGTGTCAAGACTCCCAATACATTTGCCGTGCAATAAGGTAGCGGGACAAGGGAACGGATTGCACACGTACACGGCACTGGAGCCATCGGCAAGTGTTATGACGGCAAACGGGACGACAAGGTTCCGGCGACGAGCGCATTCTTGTGAAGGCATAAAGAGGGCAGTTGAATCAGAAGCGGAGTTGCACAAGAGAGATACCGCGGCGACCGAAAAAACAGAGATGACGACGTCAGTGGCGACGATCACCTATTTGAGTGAGCGAGGGAGATCTATGAATGTCCTGCTGAATGGAAACAAAACGAGTTGAGCACGAGCACAGTCGACAACCGCATGATTAGCGGAAAGAAAGTTCCATCCCAGGATGATTTCATGAGACGCATGCGGAAGGACGACAAATTCAACGATTTAAAGCGCTCCTTGAATCCCAACACGAGCAGTGCATGTTGCAGAAGGTTGGACGTGCTGCGAACTCGCTGTGCGTAAGGAAATATCAACCAGTGGAGTCGTAAATTTGTTCAGTTTGTGGCATAACACTTCACTGATTATACAAATAGTGGCACCTGTGTCAACAAGAGCAGTTGTTGCGAAACCGTCCACAAACACGGCAATCTCGTTAGGGGGCGAAAGAAGAGGCCTTGGAAATTTCGTTGGTGGCGCAGCTCTTGCCTCAGGAACTGCGACTGTTAGTTTTCCTCCTGGGCGTGGTTGGAACGGCGAAGCATGGGGGAAGGAGACCGAAGACGGGGTGAAAGAGATCGACGTCGGCTGCAGTCTGGTCGACGTGAGCGGGGCTCATGTGCATCAGGTGTCACATGCGATTCTGATTGCCGAGGTATGTTGCCGGAATGCTGAGCATCATTAAAATAGAATCCATGGCGACGACAGTAGTGCGCGACATGTCCTGGAACACCGAAGTTGTAGCAGACGGGCCGGTTATCAGGAGTACGCCAAGAGTTTACAGGTGCTCGAGGTGGTGGAAAGGGCCGATTTACCGGATAAACCAAAACTGGTGACCTATAGTAGTTGGTGGCTGGACTGTATGAAGGGAGTGGCGGTGGAGCAGGAGGTCCGCGGACGGCTTCTGCATAAGTCAGTGGTGCAGCAACTGATATTGGGGACGCCGGCGAAGGGAGAGCTTCGGCAACTTGCATCTGAAGAGCACGGCGATGTGAGTGGTCCAGTGCTGTGGGGGTCGCGTTGATGGTGGCGACAAGAAAGCTGTCGAGCAACTTCCTCACGAATGTACTATTGAATTTGAGGCATTAGCACGCTGTAGTCGGGGCCACTGCTTTTGCACTCTAAAGCCGAGATATCAGCTGTTTGCGTATTAGCGCGACGTATAGAAATTCGTTGCTTGCGTAGCTCATCGAAACTTTGACATAGCTGAATTACGGCCGTGACGGTCTGTGGGTCTTTGGCCACAAGCATATTGTCACGTGCTACAAAAGGTTTTCAACTAGGAAGAACTGAGCCGGCGGGGAGACGCACCGAAAACTGGCAAGATGGCTGCTTCAATAATAAACAACTGGCCAGAGCACGCGCTGCCCCAGAACATCGTCTTCCATTCTCGCGGGCAGCCATGGCTTGCGCTCGCCGTAACTAGCGGCGAAGTGGCATTATTCCCCCTCCGAGAAAAAAAAAGGCATCACTCTGTTGCTCGGAAAGTACAAAGGCAAAGTTGGGGCGAACCAACAGAAAATACGCGCATACACAAAAACAGCGATATGGTTCATGCGCTGTCGCACTACCGCGTAAGTACGGCTTCAGGCGCACCACGTGGACAATCTCTGAGGAGTGCCTTCGCCGTCGTGGTGAGAAGGCGCCGTCAGGGACTACCTCGTAGTTCACATCGCTCACGCGTCGCAAGACTTTGTATGGTCCGAAGTAGCGACTTAGCAGTTTTTCAGACAATCCCTTGCATCGAACTGGAGTCCACACCCAAACTTGATCGCCTGGATGGTATTCAACTTGTCGATGGCGAGCGTTGTAGCGGCATGCGTCTGTACTCTGCTGGTGCGTAATGTGTAGGCGTGCTAACTGGCGTGCTTCTTCGGCGTACTGGGTAAGCTGCACAGCATAACAAGTGATCAAAGCATCGCAATTGTGTGGAAGCATCGCATCCAGCATGGTCTGGACCTCACGTCCATAGACAAGACGGAAAGGCGTGAATCGAGTAGTTTCCTGGACGGCAGTATTGTACGCGATTGTGACGTATGGCAGCACCTGGTCCCAGGTCTTATGCTGGACATCTACGTACATAGATAACATGTCAGCGATGGTCTCGTTGAGTCGCTCTGTCAAGCCGTTTCTCTGTGGATGATATGCCGTGGTCTTGCGATGGCTCGTGTAGCTGAGCTTGAATACGCCATGAATGAGCTGGGCCGTGAATGCTGTTCCTCTGTCTGTGATTACGCACGACGGGGCACCATGGCGAAGAACGATTTGGTCCATAAAGAATTGGGCGACGTCAGAAGCAGTAGCGCGTTGTAGTGCCTTTGTTTCGGCGTACTTTGTCAAATAGTCGGTGGCTACTACGATCCACTTGTTGCCGGCAGATGATAGTGGAAAGGGCCCCAGTAAATCCATTCCTATTTGATCAAATGGCGCTCTGGGTGGTTCTATTGGTTGAAGAAGTGCCGCGGGCTTTAGTGGTGGGTATTTGCGGCGTTGACATTCCCGGCAGCTTTTCACGTATCGCTTAACTGATGCAGAAAGCTTAGGCCAGTAGTATGCTTGTCGAACTTGAGCGAGAGTTCGAGAGGAACCTAAGTGACCAGATGTGGGCTCATCGTGGCAGGCAAGAAGAATGTCGTCACGCATGTCTGTTGGCACGACTAGAAGATAGGTTCTCTCATTGCCGTCGGAGTTTTTTTTTATACAGGACCCCATCTCGCAGACAGAACGATGAGAGACTTCGAGAAATACATCGAGGTATGGACGAGTTGCGTCCTTCAAGGTTTTTGATAACTGTGCGAATTTTATCGTCCGCACGCTGTCGCGTAATCAGATCTGTTGTAGTAAGGGCCCCAAGGAAACCATCGTCGTCCTCGGTGTCGTGGCCACAAACTTCAACAGGTGCACGGGATAACGAACCAGCATCTTCGTGCTTGCGGCCCGATTTGTAAGCGATCGTGAAATCGTATTCCTGCAGACGAAGACTCCATCGTGCCAGTCGCCCACACGGGTCCCGTAGGTTGGCTAACCAGCACAACGAATGATGGTCGGTCACTACCTTGAAGTGGCGTCCGTAATGGTAAGGCCTAAATTTCATAGTGGCCCATACAACAGCGAGGCACTCTTTCTCTGACGTGGAGTAGTTGACCTCGGCGCGGGAAAGAGTGCGGCTAGCGTACGCTATCACTCGCTCTGTGCCCTCTTGTTGTACGAGGACAGCACCAAGACCCACGTTGCTGGCGTCAGTATGAATTTCAGTATCAGCGTCTTGGTCAAAGTGAGCGAGGACCGGTGGTGTCTGCAAACGCTCCTGTAGTTCAGAGAAAGCTGCGTCCTATTTTTCCTCCCAGACGAATGGAACATCTTCACGAGTGAGTCTAGTGAGTGGTTCAGCAATCCTAGAAAAATTGGCTATAAAGCGGCGGTAGTACGCGCAGAGCCCCAGAAAGCGACGCACTGCCTTCTTATCACGTGGAACAGGAAACGAGGCCACGGCGGTACTTTTGTCAGGGTCTGGTCGAATACCATTCGCACTGACAACATGGCCGAGAAACTTAAGTTCCTTGTAACCGAAATGGCATTTTTCTGGCTTCAGTGTCAGGTTATCAGAGCGGAGCGCTTCCAGCACAGTCTGCAGACGCTTCAGGTGCTCCTCAAAGGTGGAAGAAAACACGACAACATCATCGAGGTAAACTAAGCAAGTGTGCCACTTTAGACCGGTAAGAACAGTGTCCATCATTCTCTGGAATGTTGCAGGTGCAGAACAGAGGTCGAAGTGAAGCACCTTGAATTCATATAGGCCATCCGGTGTAACGAAGGCGGTTTTTTCACGATCTCGTTCATCAACTTCGATCGGCCAGTAGCCACTTTTCAAGTCTATCGATGAAAAATACTTGGCTCGCCGCAGTCTGTCGAGGTAATCGTCGATGTGAGGCAGCGGATAGACGTCTTTTTTAGTCACGCTGTTAAGTTTTCTGTAGTCCACGCAGAAGCGCAGTGATCCATCTTTTTTCTTCACGAGCACGACCGGAGATGACCAGGCACTTTTCGAAAGTTGGATAATGTCATCTTGCAACATCTCTTTGACTTGAGTATTTATAACGTCACGTTCCTTTGCCGAAACGTGGTAAGGGTGTTGTTTTATGGGCGAAGCGTCGGTATACGTAATTATTCGATGTTTGGCGATCGGTGTCTGACGAACCTTCGTGGTGGACGCGAAGCACTCTTTAAATTGATATAGCAGTTCACGTAGCTCGGTCTGTTCCGAGAGGGTCGAGTTGACATAGACTTTTCCAAGTAGTGAAGTCACGTCGCTTGGTGTCGGTCGAAGCCCGTCGTTGGCTGATGTAGATGCAAAGCATTCAGAAACGTCTGCGATAGGGTAGGCGATAGCGATGGCGGTGTCACGAAACAGGTACCGGTACTCGCTACTAAAATTAGTCACAAGTAGGGCAGAGTGTCCGTCATAAAGCGTGAGGAGGCTGCGTGCAGCGCAGATACCTAGCGCGAACAAAAGCGTCAAGTTGCCTTCGGCGACAACCTCACCATCCCATAACTTGTCAGACGCCACATCAACTAGGACGCTTGAACGCGGAGGCAACGTGATGCTGTCGGCAGAAGTGTGAAGCGTGCTGTCACGGATGTCGTCAAGTATGTCGGAGGATCCAGCTGTCGAAAACGTCACGGTACGCTCTAGAAGATCGAGAATAGCACCGTGCTCCCGCAAAAAGTCAGTCGACTCCGAGGATTAGGTCTCGGGAACAGTCACGAAGTACGAGGCAGCTGGCGAGAAACGTACGTCCCTGAATGCCCACTCTGATAGTGCACATGCCGATCGGGGTGACTACGTGCCCGCCGGCAGTATGAATTTGTGCTTCGTGCCAAGGCGTTACAACTTTATGTGCGCTGATAGTTTCCCGCTTATGATCGAGTAGTCCGCACCTGTGTCCAATAACGCACTAACGTCGTGGTGACCGTCGACTACCACATGTATATCCAGGGAAAATCTGTTTCTGGCTTTCGTCGCTGTCGTCGGGGAATCGCTCCGTGTCCGTGCTTGCGTCGGTGGGAGGCCTTGCTTGCGTCGAGTGTCAGTGGCCTTGCTCCGGAAGGTCGCTGTCGTTAGTTTTTCCGCCTAGGGCTTGGCGAGCGCGTCGGCGCCGCTCCAGGGAGGCTCCGAAAATTCGGAGAAGATCGCTTTGGGGATGGGGACCATGACTGCCGCCGCAGTGGCATGCGCTGCTGTGAGAGGTAATCTTGAATAGCTCCCGGTCTTTCGCCAAATCTCGGCCGTGGTGCGTCGACGGCAAAACCCTGTAGTCTGAGCCGACGATAGGGACATTCCCGGTACACATGTCCAGCTTCACCACAGTGGTAACACAACGGCCGTCTGTCTGGTGTGCGCCATACGTTGGATTTTCTGGGAAGTGGCTGCCGATTTTCTAAGTGCTGAATTGGCTGCAGCGAAGAAAGTGCATCCTGATGCATAGAATTAACGAATCGCGGTGAAGCAGTAATATATCGGCTTACAGCTTCTGCGTATGATGCACGATATGGCTCCGCCGGGTACAGGTGGGACATAGCTGGAAGGCGGAACTTGGAGAGCCTGTCGTACTTCGTTTCTGACAAGGCTGCAAATAGACCCTGCAGTAGGTTGGGACTGGCACTGAATCTTTTGTAGTTCGTCGCGCACCACCGATCGAATGAGATCGCAAAGAGACTCGATGTTGATGTTACCTGCCGCACCTCCGATCTGACCTATTGACGAAGCAGCACTCACTTGCCGGTCGTACACAGTAGAGCGCTGCTGCAGCACTTGCTCCATGGTTGTGGCTTCGGTCAAAAATTCCGCCACGGTCTTTGGGGGACAGCGAACGAGGCTAGCGAAAAGCTGCTCCTTCACTCTTCGCGTTAAATGACGGACCTTCTTTTCTTCTGCCATGTCAGGGTCAGCTCGACGAAAAAGGCTCGTCATGTCTTCGACGTACATCATGACGCTTTCATTCGGCATTTGGAGGCGCGACTGAATCTCTCGCTCGGCTCGTTCGCAGCGATCGGGATTGGCCCAACTTGCCAGCAGGTATCGACGAAAGACGCTCCACGAGGGAAAACGCTCGCGGTTTTCGTACCAAGTACGAGCGCCGTCCTCCAAGCTGAAATACACGTTCCTCATTTTGTCGAAGTCGGTCCAACCATTGTAATCCGAAACCCGTTCGAACTGGGCCAGCCAGTCTTCGACATCCTCCAAGACGGAACCGTGGAACTCTTTCGGCACACGTGGCTTCCACAGCATATGATGCGTGGTCGCACCGCTTTCCTGTGCGTTGGAGGCTGCAGCGCCTTCCATAGCGTTCGGGGGTGTGACAGACGTCATCTCCAGAAGAGGTCCACACTAAGGAGGTAGTCCTCGGAGTCTTCGGCTTGAGCGGTGGACATGTGTTGTCACTGCAGGTACAGGGCTACCTTGACGCGTTTGGAATATCGGCTGGGGGTTACCCAGCAGCTCCACCAGTTGTCACGTGCTACAAAAGGTCTTCAACTAGGAAGAACTGAGCCGGCGGGGAGACACACCGAAAACTGGCAAGATGGCTGCTTCAATAATAAACAACTGGCCAGAGCACGCGCTGCCCCAGAACATCGTCTTCCATTCTCGCGGGCAGCCATGGCTTGCGCTCGCCGTAACTAGCGGCCAAGTGGCAATATGAAACGCGTCGTCATCAATGCCTTTCAATATATTCTTTATTCTGTCAGCCTCCGTCATCCTCGCATCAACTCGCCTACAGAGGCTGATCACATCCTCAATGTAGCTCGTGAAGCTCTCACCATTTCGCTGAAATTGTCCTCGCAGGCCCAGTTCAGCACGAAGCTTGCGCATGGCGGGACGACCGAAAAACGAGGTCACGGCCTCTTTGAAAACCGACTAAGTGGGGATGTCGGCTTGATCGTTGGTGAACCATAGGTTGGCCAAATCCATCAAGTAGAAGACGACGTGAGTCAGCTTGGCAGGGTCATCCAAGTTGTTAATCGCGCTGGTACACTCGTACTCTGACAGCCAGTCCTCGACATCTTGATCTTCAGTGCCGTTGTATACTGGTGGGTCACGCAGACGAAGTACACCAGGGCACACGACAGGCGCCAGCGTGGAAGAGGCTTGTGGGGGATTGACGCGCTCGGTCATCGCGGACTGAGATGGTAGCTTACGGCTGCGGAGCTCCAGGACGTTACCCAGCACGTTTCCACCAAATGCAACGAGTGAGGTTGCGTAAAAACACAGGTCATTATTCGAGAAACTTTAGCCGCAACAAGCTGGTACGGGCAGGAACCCGGCAAGCACGAGCCACACACAGACGTCAGCGTCTTCTTTCACGCTGGCACAGAGCTGGCGCCACTATGCTCCGGTACATTATATATATCAGGGAAAAATCTGATGAAGGCCGGTCCCCAGCTAAAACGCAGGAAAATAAAAAGTTTTCGTTTTGCCCATCCTCTACTTCTTGGTATTTTTGAACTGGATCCAAGGAGCCCTATATATATAAAGAGAAAGACCTGCGCATGGAGGATTATTTAAAAATGTCCGCTTCAGGCAGCCTCATTTAAACAGGTATCGTTACTTTCTCTTTGTGAAGGAATAGAATGTTTGTTACATAAGACATGTACACTTATCTCAAAATTTTTACGCCACCAATAAAACTTTAAATAGATTAAAACCTGCCTCCACTCACCGTTAGCGTGAGGTGAGCCTTCATAAATGTGATCCGGGGCCGACCCCGTGGCAGATGAGGTCCTGCAGAGGCACAAAATGAAATGCTCAAGCTGCAATTTTGCAACAGACAAAAATGAACTTTTTCGCAGGTGAGAAGAATTCATCGCGATAGCCCATTGGTATGTTATGCGATGGAAAAAGTGCCGCTCATTAGCCGTAAATAAGCAGTACAATGGCGAAAAGTACGTGTCCCCTGTAGCACGAGAAGCCACGTTCGTGCAATATGTATGGCTTCAACGTAAACTTTCCCTCCAAACAATGCAAAACAAGCCGATTCCCTCTAAAGTGACAACACGCTTAATAAAACTTAGCTTTCCAAAGAGGGCATCTTCTGCTGGAGCCATGCAACCCCCCTCATCCGCCTTTTGCAACATTTGTACAAATTTCGAATGGAGAAGATGGTAGGGGAGCTTCATCTAAGCTTGAACAGCAGCCATCGGGAGCCCACGTAGGCTTTCCCTCGCGAATATGGCATGCGATGCGCTGGGCTATGTTATCTAGTGAGACTGTGAAGTAGATAGGACGTTTTGCAAACCAGTCTACAACTTTCTCGATGGAGTTTTCAACCTGTCTTTTTTTTCTTTCAGAAGCTAGGTAAAAGGGTCAAAGGGTCAAATTAAACAATTGAACAAAATACAAAAATTGTTTGATGTACCCCAGACAACAGTCAGAAACATGGATTTGGTCGCGTTGTAAGTTCGCGTGCCAGCGTATTTTTATACTCTGGCAGAAAATAGCTGGGGCACCTTGTATAATATGTTACAGATTCTGATTTCATACGGAGCATGACGGTGACGCCGATGACGAAACTCGCCTGAAGACGTCCATACAATTCTTGCAGCAAAACTGGCAAATATGGCGTAGCTACTTCATCGGATTCCATTGTCGTACAAATCTTTGCTAGTGTGCTTCCTACTCAGCCAAAATAGATTTAACATACGCGGAGTTTTACTGAAGCATCGTTCTACGGCCGTGCCATAGGTGAGGAGAAAGCTCGCAGTTCACATGCGGGTCCTTGGTTTTGAGATATAATGAAACTGCACATATCTGGCTTCAAATTCAAACAACATTGGAAAAGCCGTAAGTGGCGTGAATGAATGTGGGGCTTGATTAAGAGCACCACCCTAACTGCCAAGTGCCTAAAGCTTATAGAAGTACTCCTTCATTGCCCTTGCTTTCATCGAAAGTGAAAGTCACCTCGGTCTCTGTATCGATGCTCCTTCGTTGTCCGGTCGTCTTCCATCTTGGAGAGAACTCGTAGAGTGACTGCTATTGTAGGCCGGAGGTGGGGGACGGGTGGATCCGTATCGAGCCATATTCGCGTACTCTGAAAATCACGGAATGTTTAATAAAGCCTTCTGGTACCAAAGTCTACCCTGTTTCATATTTATTGGTTTATGAGTCAGGTGTAGTGAAAGAGTGCCAGGCAGACGGATAGAGAGTAGTGATTGGAGCAATGAGTAGAGTTTTACAGCCAGGGCGCCAGAAGCACGATTACACACCTATACTGAAAAATCATACGGAACGTACGTTGTGAATTGAGTTATTACTATCGTTAAGAGTACATGTTTACTTTAATATACAATTTTCGCTGTCGCCTTCGACCAGTCACATAGTCCCTGCACATATGATTGTCTTCTCAATCACTTGCAAGTACTGCATTCCTGATTACGTTACGTGTGGCAATTGTTAAAACGCAGAAAAAACCCACCCGTACCTTGTGCGGTTTTAGGCAGGAGTCTCAGCGTACCAAAGAGGTTCCTGCAGATTCGAAAATAAATACATTGGTATCACGTGATGCGTTGGCGGCAACAACAATGCGTTAAAAAAGTGGTTATGTTGTCGTGTACAACTGTGACCTATGCCAAAAGCCTAGGTTTTGGGCACCCTAATTTTCTAGACGGCTACTGTTAGACTCAACTTGTCTCACGACCACAGAACGTCAGACATGGTCACTGCAGAAACATTATTATGATCGTTAATGGTTTCAAGGTGGACTAACCGGCGCAAGTTTTGTGGGAGAAAAGCGAAATATGAATGTGATGAAAAGGAGGAGACGTACCGGTTCATGATAATGATAATTCTTCATGAAAGGAGTCGTTAATGATGACACAACACAGTCATTTGCACGTTTCAGCAAAGAATGACGTCTTTACTTTTATATAAATATAAACAATAAATAGGTTCTTTAGCAATGCTGAGGTATTCGCATTATGTGCTTTGGATTGTATTGTTTTCATAGATTATTTGTGTTTTATATTGACACACACACACACACACACACACACACACACACACACACACACACACACACATTGGTGGTGTGAAGCGTTTGTCAGTCCGTCCGTGCGACCGTCGGTGCGTCCGTCAGTGCGTCCGTCCGTTTGTCCGTTCCTCCGTGTGACCGTCCGTGTGACCGTTCCTCCTTCCGTCCGTGTGACCGTCCGTCTGTCTGTCTGTCTGTCTGTCTGTCTGTCTGTTCGTCCCTTTGTCTGTCTCTCCATCCATGTGTCCATCCGTCCGTTTAACTAGAGAACACTTCAAGTACTACCATCTCACATCTTTTCATCACGTGTTCTACCTATACAAGTACTGCCATTAAGCGGACATTCTAAGGACCGCACTCTTGGGAGTGCGCCACAGGTGGTTACTACGATAACGGGACGATCGGGTGACCCCATAAGAGCTTCGCCCTTATAGAAACAAAGCCTTTATAGAAACAAAGCCCCCCCCCCCCCCCCCCCAAGGACACAGTGGGGCACGAACCCGGGTCCACTTCGTGCCAGCCCAGTATTCTACCATTGAGCCACTTTGGTGCTTTGGAATTGTTCGCAAATTTGCAATGGCCGGTTTGATATCGGGAAAGGAATCGCGTTAATATCAGATAAACAACGAGGCTTTAAACAATGCGAATAGCGTAACCAGTTGGTCATCCGATGCTTCAACCCATTACAAAACCTTTTTTTTATTGTTTACCTAATAACTGTGGCACATACCAACTACAAGCATAATTCGTTATTGTCGTCAGCTTCTGCATAAACATTTGGCGGAAATTCCATGCAAGTGTTTAGCGGACACAACGCTTCTCAGAAGAATGACGAAAAATGCACAGTAAATTCTGGTCTACTACATAGACATTATTATTAATGCCGCAGTGGGTATGCAGCAAGTGTGCTTCCAGCAGTCTCTCAATGAGTGTTTAGAAAAGTCTCTGAAGGGCCGCTCGTCTTGCTTTCACTGCGATTGTGCTGCACCTTCCACGCAGGCCTGGCGTTTTTTGGCAAGTGTTCTCATGAATAGCGAGTCGTGTTAGTCAAACCATCCTACGTTCCCGTATTAATTTTTGTGGGCCCTAAGTTAAGGGGTGTGATGATGAGACCATGGAGACGTAGGCTGATGGACGGACGGATTGACAGACGAATGGGCAGACACTGACGGGTGGACAGACAGACAGACAGACAGACAGACAGACAGACAGACAGACAGACAGACAGACAGACAGACAGACAGACAGACAGACAGATACACACACCCCCCGCTCAGTGCGTGTTCTCTGTTGTACACGTCTTTTTTTGTCGCTAAGATGCACTGCAGTATTGTACGGTCGAAATCACTCCGAACAATCCTTGTTTTAAGAATATGTCGGTAGTAACAGTGAGAAGCTGCGGCATTGACAACTTTTGTTTTTCAATAGTGAATTAACCAACTTACAGAAATACCTCCATGTCGCTTCAACGGTTAAGACAATGAATTTTGACTGTTGTGTGCCCATGCCTTAAGGTAATTGTACACAAAATTCTTGAAAAGAAAGAAGAAAACGAGAAATCCACCTAGTGAACGCCCACCCACAACCCCGATTTGCTCAGTGACCTTCGGATTTGTGGTATGCTTCCCAACAGCATGATACCATGTTGCAGCAGTTGTGCTGCAGTGCGGAACCAGTGATGGTTTATTTTAATGCCCTTTTGCTACGTACAATACGACTAAAACGTTGCTAATTCAAATATGTTTTGCGTCCAAAACAGCAACCTTTTGTTATGTAGGATTTGTGATGGTCCCATAAAAGCATCCAAGTTTTGAAGTATGCCCAAAAAATACACAGTCATGTAATGTAATTGTTGATATCGATTGGTACATCCCATTTGGTAGGATAGTTGCGACAACAGCCTGCCGTCCCATTTAGCTTTTTTTCGTGCATCGCGCTTATAGCACATATTCGTTATAACAATGAAATTTCATCGGCACTTGGGTACTGTCACAGGTTGCTTCGTCTGTATTACCAAATAACCGAAAATACTATTCTCAATGGGCTCCTTCTCATTCGCACGACATATATTCTTCAAATAAGCTCCGGGTACTTCTAAAGTGACGAAGGACTTCAAGGTTCGACTCATATAGCTGGTGTTTGAAACCGATAACCGCTTCTGTTTTATAATGAAGGTTTTCAGAACTTACCTGCCTGTAATGTCCACATGTCAAAACAATTAATAGCATTCAGAGTAGTCTCCGAGTTGTTTTATCCCAAAAGTCCGAACAAATCAGAGATTCAGGACAAAAACGAGGCTTCAAGGCGAAAGAAAGCTTTCAGCCGCAGGTGTCACTGAATGCAACGTTTGGACATGCGGACTTGTCCTCGTCGCTGCTGCCTCTGCAGTGGCATGGCTACGTGTCGCAGAGTTGGCGCCAGCCACGTGTCTTGTTCAAAGATTGTTTCTTTTTACCCGCCGCGGTCGTCGTGTGGTTAAGGCACTCGGCTGCTGACTCGCATGTGGTGAGATCGAATACCGGCTTCTGCGACCGCACTTTCGACGGAGGCGAAAATACTTGAGGCCTGTGTACTTAGACTTGGGTGCACGGTAAAGCAGCACAGGTAGTTGAAATTCCCAGAGCCCTCTACTATATGGCGCCTATTATAATGATATAGTAGTTTTGGGACGTTAAACCTGAGAAATCATGAATTTTCCTTTCTCTATCAATTGAGTGATTTGTGGGGTTTAACGTCCCAAAACCACCATATGACTATGAGAGATGCCGTAGTGGAGGGCTCCGAAAATATCGACCTCCTGGGGTTCTTTAACGTGATCCCAAATCTGAGTACATGGCCCTACAACGTTTCTGCCTCCATCGGAAATGCAGCCGCCACAGCCAGGATTCCATCCCGTGGCCTGCGGGTCAGCATACGAGTACCTAAGCCACTACACCACCACCGCAGGGTCCTTTCTCTATCAAAACAAATAGTATTCGACAGTTGGGCTCACCTCGGGTCGTGTGCTAGCATTGTTTCCAAAGTTGGGCCACGTGATGTGCTGGGAAACGACGGCGGGAAGAGGAAGCGGCTACTTCCGGTCATGGTTGGCTGTGCAGTGACTGAAAGAGAAACGTTAAATTGGTACTTCACTGGGCAACGGTAAACGTATTTGAGTAGTAAACAACTTGCTTGGAACTTTACATGTCGCTCCATTGGTAGGTTTCATGAAAGTTTGAGGGGAAAATTCATACATTCAACATAGTGAAGCTGATTGACAATTAAATCAAGAAAAGCAGAAGCGACAATAATCGTGATTACTCAACTATTCGTTACCAGGCTTACTCAAATGAAACAGCGGTGACTGAATCATCAAATCGTCGATTTTTGCATGTTGAATCGGTTTCTAAAAAACAAACAACTTTCTGGTAGATGGTACGACCACTGAACTTTCAGAATCACATTGAATTCGCCCTTTCCGGCAACATAGTTATCCATTACTAACTTTTTGCGTGAAAAAATTGGTGCGTGTTTTGTAAATGCACTTCGCTGATGAACTTGCGATAACTGCAAATACAAGTAAATTTTTTGCTCTCAGCCAAGGATGCTGACCGAAGAATTTTTCTGAAACATGCTATTTAGCGCTATCGCCTTAACAACAATGAAAACAACTAAGGTTTCCAGTCGCAAAACCACGATATGATTATCAGAGATGCCATGGTGGAGGGATCCAGAAAGTCCAGCCATCTTTTCTTCTCTAACTTGCCGTGAAATCGCACGGAACACAAACCGCAAGCATTTAACCGGAGACGAAATGCCACTGAGTGGCTTCAGAAACTTTCTTCTCTCGTATCTGAATTCAATGTGCGTTTCATGGGTTGCCATGGTCTTTCTGCAGCCCTCCGCGGTCTCTATCCGGTGGTGAAGAGCACCTATCCTCAATTGCATAATGTGGAACAGTGCAGGCGTGGTGGCGCGTTCATTCGAAAAAGAGTCGTGTTCTTGCCGCCAATACTACATATTATTTGAAGAACTGTGTTATGTTTTTTCAGAGCATAAATTTATATCATACGGTTCGAAATGATGTGGAGTGGTTACAAGTCGAGGGCTAAAGCTTTCGTTTGGTTACCTCGAAAAGGCACGATGATTCCATAGTGACAGCACTGTTGGCGTGTATATTTATATAGTGTCGGGCCGATGGGTCCTTACCTGTAGCACGAGCGGCGGACGCAGGGCGAAGAGAGCAAATGCGCGGGACGAGCGTCAGCATCGCAAAAAGTGACAAGGGACGGAAAAGTGGATGAAGTCCCTAATGAAGGCCGGTCCCCGGCTGAAACGTAGGAAAAATAAAAATTTTTCGTTTTGCCCGTCCTGTACTTCTTGCTTTTTTGTAGCGTTAGCTACACTGGCCTCGCTGAGCCAATTTCGCGTGGCACTGGTCTGCGCATGCGCAATGATACTCCGCCGCCACCGCCGCGCGCGGCTCGCCGCCGGTGTGCGCTCAATTCGATGCGCCGCGCAGACGATCAGTGGTGTCACGCACCGGAGCCGGCAACTCCCTCGCACTCGGCCGCGGCCGCGCGCGACTCGCCGCCGCCGGTGTGCGCTTTCCAGAGGATTGCCGTCCTAGCCTTGGTAGACATATGGACGCCGACGCGCGCGCCGTCCCTGTGCAGTCGCCATCTGACACTGCGTTGGAACCGCTTGATAGCGCCTCTGACTGGCGTTTGCCACTGTGGTATAGCCATGGAGAAGAAGAGTACAAATGCTGCTCAAAGGTGCAATAAAGCGGAGAAGCTTAACTCATCGGATCCCAAAGTAGTTGTTCGGCAAAATAAATATACATGTGCCACATAATACGTATACCGTGTGTGTGTCATTGGAACAGCTGTAAGCATGATATCTGGAAAGCTAAGAATAATCAGCTGAACCTTTGTTAACGCTACGTATATCCTGGCATAGCTGAGCTAAGCCACTGCCATTTTTTTCCACTGGATCCAAGGACGCGCACACACACACACACATATTATATATATATATATATATATATATATATATATATATATATATATATATATATATATATATATATATATATATATATATATATATATATATATATATGAGGGAGAGATCTGCGCATGGTGGGTTTTTCAAAAATGTTCGCTCTTCAGGCCACCTCAACAGGTCTCGTTGCTTTCTTTTTGTGAAGGAAGAATAGAATTCGTTACGTAAGACATGCATACTTTTCTCAAAATTTTTATGCCACCAATTAAACATTAAATAGGTTAAAACCCGCCTCCACTCACCGTTAGGGCGAGGTGAGCCTTCATAAAGGTGATCTTGGGCTGACCCCATGGCAGATGGGATCCTGCAGGCAAATAATGAAATTCACAAGCTGCATTTTCGCAGCAGAGACAAAAATGAACTTTTCCGCGGGTGAGAAGAATTCATCGCGATTGCCCATTGGTATGTTATGCGATGGAAAAAGTGCCACTCATTAGCCGAAACTAAGCAGAACAATGGCGCAAAGTATGGGGCCCTTGTAGTGCTAGAAGCCACCTTCGTGCAATATGTATGGCTTCAACGCAAACTTTTCCTCGAAACAATGAGAATCAAGCCGATTTTCTCTAAAGTGACAGCACGCTTAATAAAGGTTAGCGTTTCAAAGTGGGCATCTTCTGCTGGAGCCATGCAACCCTCCCCCATCCGCCTTTTGCAACAATTGTGCAAATTTAGACTGAAGGAGATGGCAGGAGAGTTTCATCTAAGCTTGAAACGCAGCCATCGGGAGGCCACGCGGGCTTTCTCTCGCGCATATGGCATCCGATGCGCTGGGCTATGTTTTGTAGTGAGTCTTTATACCGAAAATGACGGCGACGCCGAAGGCAGAGAGCGCCTGATGCAGTTTATGGTATCATTGATTGATTGATTTGTGGGATTTAACGTCCCAAAACCACGATATGATTATGAGAGACGCCGTAGTGGAGGGCTCCGGAAATTTTGACCACCTGGGGTTCTTTAACGTGCACCCAAATCTGAGCACACGGGCCTACATGGTATCATTGCAGGAAAACGGGAAATTATTGGGCAAGCAGTTGATACTGCTGTCGTACGAATTGCTACTAGGGCTATTGCTACTCAGCGCAAGTTGATTTGGGAGGTAAATGTAATGCCGAGTATTATTAGTCGAGTCTAATTGCGTTGCCCTGTCGTAAGCATGGATATTGCAGTTCTCACAAGGGACTCCTTGGTTTTGGGATTGAATCAATGTGCACTTGTGTGCTTGAATGTATAACTTAAGGAAATGCCCTAGGTGGTACGAGCAAACTTGGCGCTTGACTAATTTTCCCATCCTACATGTTAAGTTCATGTAGGTAATACAGGGACTCTTTCATCCCCATTTTTTACATCGAAAGTAAAGCTCACCTCGGTCTCTTTGTCGATGCTGCTTCGTTGTCCGGACGTCTTTCACCTTGGAGAACAGTCATAGATTGAGAACTATTGATGGGCGAGGGCGCGGCACAGGCGGCTCCAAATCGAGCCCTACTCTTGTACACTGAAAACCCAAGAATGTTTAATAGAGTAGTGATGCCCACCCGTATAAAGATAACGTTGTTTGGCGTTTAACTGTCCATGAGTCAGGCATGAGGAAGTATTGCCAGAAGGTTGGATAGAGAATATTTAATGACGCAGTTAGGTGGGCAGATGAATTCAACGAGGGCGGTACTAAAGTGATTGAACGGAAGCAACCCTCAGACGGTTTTTAGAAGTTTTGTCCGCGCTTAGGCTACAGCATCGCCGAATCATTCACGCCCAAAATTTTGCGAGAAACCTTGCGCTAAAGCCGCTGCAGATAATCATATCATGCACCCCAGCCGTGCCTCCTGAACTTATGGGAGACGCTGGCATCGCCAGCAATTGCAGGGCTCTCCTGAGAGCGCTCGCTGGTTGAGCTTCGCCCAGTCTAGACCTCCAAGATTGCAAGCCGACAGGTTTTCCCAATCTCGGGGGTCATCACCCACGACTGTCACCGCCCCGCTAACTGGCGACTTTCCCGCGCATTCTACAGCCAATCTAAGCAGCAGCCTGGGTGACGTAGCGTTACCAGATGATGCCTTTATGTGAATGGGCGTTGAAAACGCGCTTGGTGGAGAAGCAGCCATCTGAAGCGATTCGAAGCTTTAATGGGGTGGTGCCACCAAATTTGGGGCACGTCTGTTTTTTGCTTCAAGCATTGCCTTCAGCTCCGGGAAGCATATTACACGCCCCAAAATTCGTGTATTTTCCTAAAATAATTTATTATTGCTTTACTTATGTGGACAATTTTCGGTTCCGGTTTCGCAGCCCTGAGTTGGGTGATGACGTCGATGCATAGGTGGCTTTGTCACGTGACCACACAAGGCTGTGATGCACATCGTGCTGAGTTTCGTCTGCCCACCCACACACGCGCCACACAAGCGCCAGCAAAACAAACGTGCTGACAGTCGCCATGGCCAGCTGCAGTAGCATCCCGGCAGTGACAAGGCAAAAGCCAGCCACAAGGAAACAAAGCGTTTATATTTACAAGGTATGTACAAAGCATGCATGGGCGAGCAAGCCGCCCGACACTCGATTAGCCAGCCTTCTATACGCGCCGAGATGCTGATGGAGGATGAGACAGCCGCGCTGTTGGAAGCGCACAGCGTCTCTGAACGACGCGACGATTGTCTTTTCGAAAGCGTTCAGAGTCCTCGACAGACGCACACCGTGCCTCTGCAAGGGGCGCCAGCACACTCGTAACAGCGGGCATGCTAGTTCTCTCCTTGCTCACAAAATGCGTTTCGGAGATGGCGGAGGTCACTCACGTCACTACAAATCTGTTGTGACGTCACAACTGCCGTTGCTTTTCCTATTCTATTCTATTCTTTTCCTATAAGCGACTTGCCTAGATAAAGAGAGTGAACATTCAGCTACTCCTTTAGAAGTGAATTGAAATATATTCTACGTGTTTGTTGTGTCCGACTGTTCGTGTGGAGAGTCCTTGCATACAGAGGAAACTCACAACAGGCTTGGGATAACCTCGCAATTTGGCGTCACCACCCCTTTAAAGTGTTCTAATAAATTGCGCAGCTTTACGTACAAAGCCTAATGCAGTCTGTAAATGACCTTTGGGGCTTGATATACCAGCTTAATGTGTTTTTATAAAGCCCTCGAAAACGTTTAATGGTCTCTTAATATTTCCAGATACAAGAATCGTACGGAACGCACGTGGCCGATTGAGCTGAATAACCTTGATGGTATTACTCTGCCTCAATTTACAATGCTTCCTATGGCCTCCGACCAGTGAATGAGTTTCGGCACCAATGATTGTCTTCTGAGCCGCTTGCAAGGAGAAGCCTATTGCCGATTTTTATGCGTCTGGCTTACAAACTGTGAAAACGTAGAGAAGGCATTCGTACCGTATAGGGTGTTTGGTTGGCGAGTCTGGTAACCAAGAGGGTTCCTGCAGATTCAGAAAGAATCACATTGGTATACGATATGATACGTTGCTGGGGATGAAAAGTAGTTAATAAAAATGTTAATGTTGCCATGTTCAATTGAGATGTGCGCCGAAAGCCAAAGTCTCAGACAGCCTTATTTTCTAGAGGGCTAGCGTTGGGCTCAATTTGTCTCATGACCACAGAAAATTGAGCATGGTCACTGCAAAAACAGTATCAATAGACACATGCGTCACTCTATAGAGATCATCACAATGAGGAGCATCAGCGCCAGCGACTACTTGAGCATTTGCGTTATTTCAGCTTGTGTGCCACAAAAATAATTATGTGTCTATCAAACAGTGCTCATTGCTTAGTTTCAGGCAAACGGTTTTGTCGCTATTTCCTTTAGTCATCGTGTAAAGGCTTTCCAAATTCTCTCGCCTCGTTTGTCGGTGCCTGCTCATGAGATTTGAGAAGCATGAGATTTCTTAGGGTTGCACAGGATTGCGTCAGTTTCGTTGGAACAGGAACAATTCTGCGTCTTACGCGGAACCCCTGCCCCTCGTTCTAGGAAAACATTTAGACGCGGGATCATTCTGACTAGCGTTAACCAATAGTTAACAGCGATAGGGCGGGGATGCCTGCCCACGTCATGGATGAGTTAGGTGGGGCTAACTTAACCATTCCCTAAGCAGCGTGTAGGAAGAAGAACAAACTTTGTTTGCGGGAAAGACTTCGTCGACACAAAACTAGGGCAACACTGCGTGGTGGGGCCCCTATTCAAAAGCACCGCTGGCTCTCGTCATCCTTTCAACCTTCCTGACTAGCCACAGCTAGTCCTCAAGGGCCGGGCTGTGCAGGAAGCTCATTTTGATTTAGTGCACTAAGTACAAATGGAAAGTGGCCATTCTTCAAGAAATTCTTTTAAACATATTTACGATAGGTTTTAGGCGCCAATACAACGATACTGATACACACAAAGTTCAAGACAAAAGAAATCTCAAAACGGGGCGTAATAATCTAGGCAGGATTCCAGCTGTCTGGACTGTATTGAAACCGATTGTTCTTTAGCACACATGCTTTGGAAATGTGCCAGTTTGTCCAACGGCCATTTATCCAGAAAAGCTGACTAAGAAGAGGCCCTCTGGAACTCATTGCTCTATAAGGAACTCCAGGCAATCGAGAGCGCCAAAGAAAGAGTAGAAAATCGCAGCGTGTCAACCCCAATTTCGACGCGGCCAGTGGTTTCCGGGGGTTCCCAATACGGGTTCGCACGAAAGCTCATCAGGATCACATAACAATATTTCTCTGTCCGTCTGTTTGGGCATCTCTGTGACCGAACCAACCCGAACCGAACCGAACCGACCCGAACCGAACCGACCCGACCCGAACCGACCCGACCCGAACCGAACCGACCCGACCCGACCCGACCCGACCCGACCGACTGACCGACTGACCGACTGACCGACCTAGGAGCAGTAGTCATCTGCTTCAAACCAAAAGGCAAGTTTCGTCCTATAGGTTGAGCCGCATGATATGGATCCCTGTATCAGTACAAACTAACGTCCCGTTTTGTGCGTGTCGTAGCAGAAAGGAAGCAGAGTATTCACGCATGTTCTAAACAGAATATTCTGAGACTTCTATACCACTCTGGCTGCTCGAGCGTTTCCGGATTAAACAGACCCCTGCACTTGCAACATGTATCGCAGGAGCCCGGATACGGCGGCCTACATACAACATATCCAGTGGTTTTTGCTGCGTTACAATGAACCTAGATATAAGTAAATAGCATCAAAACCTCAAGAACCACCTCTTAGTTGCTCCTTTCAACTATTTAAAATGCATGAGGTCTCACCGGTCGTTCTGCCATATGACAGCCACCCCCTCCATGCCTGAACTGTTTGCGTTGGCCACTGGATGCCAGCCAGTCCTGCTGGTCCCAGGCATCCCGATCTGGACGATGCTGCTGGAGTTCCCGTCTGTGTTTAAAAAAAACACAGGCGTTAATCCGCCAGTTTGCGGCAAAACGTCGTTACAATAAAACACAGACTCAGCAGAATTTGTGACTGGACAGGAAGGGTTAGCAAAGTTTTTCTTATGAAATCCTACAGCAGCGCTGCCAACTGGCATATTTTTGTCACCCACACACACACTGCGTATTTAAGGTTGTGACAAAATTCGAGCACATCTTTTACATTAGTTTATATTGTGCTGCAAAATGCACGTATATCGCTGCGCGAGTGACAACGCCACAATCGAAAATATTGTTATTTTAATACACGTAATAAACTACCTTAATTTCGGACTTCTGCAACATGCATCAGCTTTTTGGGTGATGGGAGCTCACATCACGTCATCTGACGGTGACTACACTGACGACAAGCTATTCGTTTTTGACTGGCTAGACCTGACGAGCAGTGTGCAGTATGGTGTAGCCAAATCGCACGAGTGAAAGCTAAATACAGTAAAAAAATCCTTCATATACCTGCTCAGAAAGAAAAATGAGGTATCATCTCCTCGAAGGGAGACCTGATCGGATGTGAAGCAGCAGCGGGCGCACGGCGTTTACCCGGTTGGAACGGGTTTTACGCGGGTACTATAATAACTGTTTGAAGCGAAGCTCGGTGTAGCGTTTACTCAAGTAAACGTTTGTTTAAAACTCAAGGGCATGGCAGGTGGTTCGGGTTTCGTGCAAGTTTGATCGCAGGTAAGCGAGCCGAAGAAGTGTTTGCACTGGACACGTGGTCGAGCATTGCGGGCGGCGGAGAGGGTGAAGCTAGAGAGAAGTATGTTGCGAGTGGGCGGAGGTGCCGGCAGGTGCGGACGCTGCGGCGAGCGTGTTGCGGATGAGGGCGATATGGTTGTCAGCGTGGACCTAGCTGCGAGGAAGGCATGCGAAGAGAGCATGACGTCAACGCCCAGCTGCCACTTGACCTACTTGGCACAGCTCTAACATCTGCGGTGAGGGGATTGCGTTGCGTTCCGTTCGTAGGGACGCACGTACGGCGTTACACACGTGAGTCAAGGAGATGCTTCCCATCTATTAATTTCGTTTAGTGATGTATTTCAGAACAGTGATTACAATGCAGTCTGCAAACGTGGCAACGACACGCCAGCAACTCAAGGTGAAAACGCACACAAAGTTTTTAGCGAGTTGAAAATGAGAAATGCGGCGGATGCCGGCGTTGCCAAAGAACGGTCTTGCATGTTAGCCGTGAAATGCCCCCCCCCCCCCCCCCGCCTACTTCTGGGGTCCATAGACAGATTTAGTTGTCCGTCCGCAGCATCCGTACGAACGCAGCCGGCCAGCCATTCGCAATGGCAGGCTGCGTCCGTATGGCTGCTGCGAACGCTCAACTAAATCTTTCTAATTTCTACACCGAACTACATGTCACACGTATACACGTATTGGATGCAATGCAGTCCCCGTTGAAGGCAACTTTCTTTAAAGACGGTAGCATTTACTTCAACGGCGAAATTTTGGTCTGTCTGCTGGTGCCTGTCCAACGCTTCAGCCACTCGGCGAAAGTTGAACCCCTTGCAGAACGCCCATTCATCTTCATTTTATTGCTGCGTTTTCCCCTGTGAACAACGTCAATCAGAAAGCGAATAAAAAGCATTTGTGAGGTGCAACATTACTGCATAAGTGTTAGAAGTGTAAGATAGTATGGCACCTTATCTCACGTAGCTACTCCTGATAAAAGATTTTTTAGACGTTTCTTGCGGCGAAGCATGGATATCGGTAGCGATGTTTTTTTTTTGTAACGTACAGAGCGATACAACATAGATTTACAAGAAAATGATCAATAAAATTTCTGTTACGTGTACATTTTTTCCGTAATTTTTCTTGATTTTCATCCCACACGTGTCATGGACAGTGTCTTATTGATTTTTTCAGGATGGAGGACACTGGTTTGAACTTCACGTGCGAAGTTTTCGAAGACAAGCTATGTCAGTTTCCACTTTAACGCTTCACCATTGCTTCGGGCCACGTATGCTGCATTTTCTTGCCCGAAATAAAAACATTTCTTGTGGTTTTCATGACTCCATTTAATAATACTTGAGGGTAGCATATGGGTTCAATGCCGAAATGCTGTCGTGAAAAACTGATTCAGTACCAAGTAAAATGCAGCATCAGTAAACAGGTGAACCAGCTTAAGGAAGTTGAGCTTTCGGATGGCGTTCTTGAGTGTGCGCCTAGAAAAATTTTGTGCATGATGAAAGAGAAAAATATCCTGACGTGCGCAGATGAATTAACAGCAGATATAGAACGATAAGTACGTGGCTGCCTAATGTTTGCATGGCGTTTCACACCGGTTAAAAGTTCATCGACGATTACAACACTGCCTAATGAAAATTCTTAGAGCGCCTTTGTGCTGCGTCAAGGCCAAGCAGGTTTAAAGTTTTGGATTTGCACAAAATTTCTACTACGTCCTAAAAAATTTTTGTGAAGTACCATAGGGCCTACAATGTCATTATTCCTCTTTCTACGGATAAGCGAAGTAACAAACAGAGGTACCGGAATTTATAAGCACCAGGATAGCTGTGTGGTAAAACAATCGACTGCCCCGCAGAGGGCTGGGTTGAAATTCCATCGGATCGTGGGTATTTGTCATTTCATTTGGTCATGTTTATCTTTTTCGCCCCCAACGGGGACGGCAGTGGCAACGTACGTCTGACGGGGAAGGAACTGCCGCCTAAGAGCTGTGCTCTAAACGGGTCGCTGAGAGATATGATGTACGTTCTCTATTTTCCGGGGAAAATATTATTGGTAGAATATGTGTAGCCATTGATAGAAAAATGTTATGGAGAAAAAACACTTGAAACAATGTAAGAAGTTTGTTGATTGTAAATTGGGTGTCACGCACAGTGTGCAACACTCGCCTGGTGTGGTACTTCATATATTGTTGAAACAGGGTGCCGCCTTTATGTTCACCTAAAGCAGCATCCCAGCACTTGCAAAGGCCCGCCTCACGTGAACTCAGCATTAATTATTGAAATCTAAAGAGTTCGATGACTGCACCACTTTCTGAAGCATCGCAGATTCTATTTGCGCGGAAACACCAAGAGAGCAAATAGCTTGTAAAAAAATGCAACGTTTAAAACAGACTGGAAGGTGAGTCAGCCACATTATAGAACTATCAAAGGCTCAATGCGCATATGTTTGGTGACACAGATAGGGACATTTTGGCAGCACTAACGTTCGTAGTTCACATAAAAACAGCGCCAATAACGAGGGACAAGAAAAGAAGGAGATAGACAGCGGCACCGACTTACAACAAGATTTATTTGCTAGAACCGCACAATATATACTTGGGCAGTATCTCACAAAAAAGAGAAAATACAAACCAAAGAAAACAGAACTCATCTAACATTCGCGTAATCATCGTCATAACGCACCATGAACAACAGATACTGTCAGATACTGCCCAAGTATATATTGTGCGGTTCTAGCAAATAAATGTTGTAAGTCAGAGCCGCTGTCTGTCTCCTTTCCTTGTCCATCGTTATTGGCGCTGTTTTTATGTGAATCGGGTCGTACCAACTCGCCCAAGCAACCACGTTAACGTTCGTATTTCTGCTGTAGCATGGCAATTATTATTTTTTTGCTTTTCACGAAGGTAACACATGTTTCTTTTTGTTTCATTATTGAACGTGCTCCTGAGGGCATTCTTTGGTCGATTCCTTGCCACTTTCGTGCAACTCACAGGAAGCGGGCCTTGGCCTTTCCAGTGTATTCACCTAGGGGCCCAATTTTCTTCGCGCTACATCTCCACGTGAATCGGTCAACGTTTCCCGAATTTCGTACTTGCGCAGAGCTGCCTCAGCACAACGGTTATTTGAATGACAAAGCAAAATTCTCTTCCAAAAGGAAGCCGTCTGCAACATAGGAGGCGCTTCAGAAACGTGAGGGGATTTCGAAAAAACAAGGAACACTTTAAGGTAAAGAATGAAGAGCACAAAGCTGGCATGCCACTGGATTGCTGCTCAGTCTTTTGTTGTTGATCTTCTTGCGAATGTGGCACACAGGAACCCAACGACAGTACTTCAAGTGATTCATTTATGTATTCCACACTCACTGCAGTTGTTTGATTCTATCTATCATTTTGAGTAAACTACCTTGGTTTTGAAAGAGACAGGTCAATCGTCGCTACGTAATGCCTCGTCACGCCCACTACTACGGCCATCTTTATGGTGTTGGGTGGTGCCACCGCAACTGCTGATAACGATGCTGGGGAGTGTTTAAACAGTCAGTTATCCAGGTGTTGTCATTTATTACCAGTCATGAAAAATTTATTAATTAATGAATTAATGAGTTAGACGCCTGGCTACAGTGCGCCAGCCAATATTACAGTTCAAATTTTATATGAATGTGGATAACTATAAGTAATTTTGGTTTTCTATGTAAGCTCCAACTTTTACACGATTTGTTACTCTTTACTAGAAAAGGCACTTGAGTGAATCGGTGGTGATCCATCGTTGACACGCTGTAGCGTTAACCAGACGAGGATGAAGTCAAGATGACCACAAGGTACCTTCAATTTGTGACTTAGAAACTTACCATATTGAAACTGACCTATACGCTAGCTTCCATAATAACCCTTTGAATCGCCATGCACACAATTGTGTACATTACTTGTCTTCCCTATTTGCATCAAGTAGATGCTAAGAAAGCAAGATATTTTATACTTTGGATGAATTGAACCTCCTGCATAATAAATTAGTTTATTCTCATTTTGCAATGTGCCGATACATATGATCATTTTGCTGAGGGAAACAACACCACGTTCGACGAGTAGTGCGACGTGCCCCTTCCGGCGAGCAATGTGAAAAAAAAGAATTTTTCTGTGTTCAGAATGATCATAACAGAAAATAAATTTGTTATACATTCCTTGCCTGAAAGCTTGTTTTCATTTATGTGAAAAGTAAGCATCTATGACTTTAGAGTAAAGAGATATTCAAGTGAATGTAATTAGGATGAGTTGTTAAAACGACCCTAAATTCGAAAATAATCTCACTATTTCCGTCGCAATAGCATACGGAGTGCCTTCCAGGAACGTTGTAGCGATTTGACACATTTACAAACAGTTCTTTTTTTGGTGGTTTTTTTTCTGAAAGAGTTAATTTCATTGATCCCATGCTACTCCAATTACATTGTCGCATTGAACTTGTGGTTGAAAAACTTTTCATACATACAGTGCGGGGAATGTGCGCCGTAAGCCACGTTCTGTTGGAGATTGAATGCGCCCATAGGGTTCCTGCAAGTCCAAGAAAAAGTATTAACGCGAATCAGTGGGTACACATCACTTTCAATGTAACAATCACAATATTTTTTGAAAAAGCGATGTAAAATGTCAACATTGATTGTTAAAGCCACTCTGATGTCTCATAACCGTTATTACCAGCGGAGCAAACAAAAAATATAGTGCCCCTGATAAGTTGCTTGAAGGGGAAGACGCCACGAATTTTCTCAAGATGCCGACGAGTCCTTTCCTAAATTTACCGTGGCTGTACAAAATATACGCCACGTGCTTTCGTGACACTTGTTTGTGGTGCGGCGGTTCGCCAACGTTATATCAGATATCTTGGGAGTGTGCTCGAAACCCAGATAATTTGAAATCTTTTTTAAGGCAACATTATTGTATAAACTTCGGAGCAGAGGGAGGCGCAACTTGTCAGTTCGTACACAAAGGGGCAATGAGCGCTTATGAGTCCCGTTATATGAGCCCTGCAAGCCAGTGGGGCCCTGGACTGGAGGGGGGGGCAATAAACATTTTCCTGAGTACCCCTTTTACAACGCTACTTTAAATATCAAGTTTTGTCTTTTTTCCTCCTGACTAGATTGTCACAATACATGTTACATTTGTCAGACGAGGGCTGCTCACAGAAGCCCTGCAAAAGGGAGACGGAGAACGTTTTCTGTTTTTGTGTGTGTGTGTGTGTGGGTGGTGGACGGCGAGGCTGCTGATGATGCGATCCACTCAAAACGAATAATCTAGATGACTGTAGCCTGAGGATCACCTTACGTTTTTTTTTCCGTACTCTGCAGAGCATCAGAAGCATAGAGACGTACCACCTAGCTCTTATATCCGCCTTTTATTTTAAATGATGAAATAGGAAAGATTAGTGCCATTATGGTGGCACCGGCTAGTCCTTTTCTTTTCTTAGGCAAGATATGCCAAACCATCAACAAGAAGGGCTCAAAATTCGAGGCTACAACATATGATGTGAAAGTACACAATAGTCAAACTTCACAGGTCAGTTCACTTACAGCTAATAGGTTCACATGTTTCACACACAAGGTCAGTTCACCTCACATGACAGTTCATATTCGCCTATTAGATACATATGTACACAAGTTCCCCATGCAAGGTCAGTTCACACTGAGAAAGATTACACATGTGAAACAAGATATATAAATATTGCATATAACCTTTTCATGACAACAATGCATACTGTAGGTCAATATTTCCATAACAGTGCCTCCTGTACAAAAATCTGTGCCGGGCACACCACCATCGGAGGGCCGTCAAACGCCACTTTTTTCCGCTCCCGCTAGGGGCGCTGGGAAAACAGGGTTCCACTGTTGCCATTCTGTTCGGGTGTTGCGTGCAGCCCGTTCAGTGGTGCGCAACTTCGTTTTGTGAGACAGTTTTCGGCAAGTACATACGTAGAATGCTTTACGATTGCCTACTGCTGTGTTCCGCTGTAGAAATCGGACGGGAAAAAGAAATCGGCAGGGCTTTTCTTTCTTGAACTACCCGCTCACGCAGACGCTCGAGTGCGATGGCTTGCCGCAATACGACGAGACAAGTGGTCTCCGAACACCACCTCATACTACACCAAAGTATGTAGTCGCCACTTCAAAGAAAAGGACTTCATCGGATAATTGATTTGTGGGGTTTAACGTCCCAAAACCACCATTTGATTATGAGAGACGCCGTAGTGGAGGGCTCCGGAAATTTTGACCACCTGGGGTTCTTTAACGTGCACCCAAATCTGAGTACACGGGCGTACAACATTTACGCCTCCATCGGAAATGCAGCCGCCGCAACCGGGAATTGAACCCGCGACCTGCGGGTCAGCAGCCGAGTACCTTAGCCACTAGACCACCGCGGCGGGGCAGGACTTCATCGGAGGCAAGCGGCGACGCCTAAAGGAAGGGGCTGTGCCATCAGTTTTTGAAGAATACCAGCCCCATCTCCAGTCGAAGTCAACACCCGTGAGAAATACAGCAAGCATCGACAAACGAGTGAGTGCTACAATGGCACGCAGCGACTCCGCGAGCGGCAACGTTGCTTTAGCAGTGGCGAATATGTCGGATTGTTGCGCAATAGACACATCGTCGGAGGCCAACTTGCGTGGTCAAGGCGTCCAGGTAGACAACAGGTCAACCTAAAGTGTGCTTGTTGCTGAGAAAGTGAAGTGGAGAAGAAAAGAAAAGGAGTTGACGAGCCAGCTGCTTCGACTGCAAGAGACGGTCGAAAAGTACAAAATGGAATTGAAAAAGATGCATGAGGACGCCCTGGTTGCCGATGTTTCTTACATCAAGGAAAGGGCGAAAGAAAAGGAACCTGCAGCTTTATTCTTGATTGATCAGATTGAGAACTTGAAGAAGAGGCCGAGCTGGTCTGAGGAGACAAGCCGACGTTTTGTAGTTTTAAGGCATTTGTCGACAAGGGCGTGCGAACACATCCGCGGTGAAATGCTTTTGAAGCTTCCTTGCGGAAAGACTTTGAGCAACTACTTAGGAACCACCAGTGGAGAAACGGGCTTCAGCAAACTCGCCGAAGCTCGCCTCAGAGTAGAAGCCGAAAGGTTGACTGTACCACCGTCAAGGGTGTGTTCACTCATAGTCAACGAAATGAAGATCAGGTAAAAGCTGCAGTACAACAAACAGCAGGACTGCTTTGTGGGGCACGCCGATGTCTCTTTGGAACAACATGGTGGGGACCTCACCTTAGCAAACTCTCTTCTCTGCTTTTTATTTACAAGACTCTCGACGTCGTATCGCATTCCAGTGGCCTACTATTTTACCAAGGGGTTAACAGGCCCACAGCTTCACAAGTTCTTGACTTTTTGTGCTTGAAAAAGTAGAAGCCTGTGGTTTCAGAGTAGTTCGCTTAGTGAGTGATAACCACAGAGTGAACGTCAATGCCATGACACTTTTCGGCGATGGTCTTCTTACGTAGCGGATAGAAGATCCCTGTGACTGCGACAGGCTCCTCTTTTTAAGTTTTGATGCATGTCACGTTTTAAAAAACGTGCGCTCGCAGTTTCTGGCCCACGACATTGGTCCAAAAGGAGAGGTCTCATCCTGCTACATCAAGAAGCTCTATGACCTATAGGAGGACCTGGTTGTAAAGCCTGTCCACTACCTCAGCCGAAAACATGTCTATCCGAATAACATAGAAAAAATGAATGTCGCAAGGACAATTCCGGTCCTCTTGCCTGATGTTACTGCAGCCCTGGAGCATCTCAGAGACCAAGCTGGGCATACGAGTGTATCATTCGCAGCTGCAGGCCAGACCATCAATTTCATGCAAAACATCTATCGATGGTTCGTGCTGCATAATACAAGCAATACGACCCAGCACATCCACAAAAAATGGCCTGACACTCGGCAGTTTGACGATGCTGAAGATGCAAGACTGGAGTGGCTCGAGGTCACGCTGCCCATGTACTTAGATGAACTGGAAAAAAAGGTGTCGAAGTCAAAAGGAATTTTTGACGAAAGAAACGTAAGAAGCATTCCTCCTGACCACATATTCCACAGTTGCCTATATCAAGTAGCTGCTCACAGAGGAGAAGTTCTTGTTTGTGCTCACGTGTAAGTTTAATAGTGACCCCATCGAGTCGCTGTTTGGATCACTGCGGATGTCCTCTGGCTGCAATGACATGCTGAATGTTCGTTCTGTTTTGCAAGGGCTGGAGAAGGTTTTAAAAACTGGACGTGCCGCATCCAGCATAGCATCAGACGTTTCACACAGAGAATTTGCCCAAATGTCAACAGGCACACTGCTCACTGAAGCTTCTCCTTCGCTAACACAACAGCTGCCTCAGCTACAGAGAGCTGCATGTGTTTTGCAACGGCTCAATGCAACAGTCTTGCCTGAGCACTTGCCGTCATTTGAGATGTCTGCAACTGTTTATGTTGGGGGCTATATTGTCCACGTCATAAAAGAGCACATGTGTTGTGGAAGTTGCACTGCTGTCTGCACAATCCCAGCGAGCAATCAACCTATCTTGCAGTTCACCCGCAGCCAGGACCGAGGTGGGCTACTTTACCCGTCAGACCAGTTGCTGTTTGCCGTTGACGTGCTAAGGGCATTTGCGGATCGTGCTCTGAAGGACAATCCGACTCTAAAAAATCCATTGTCTACCCTGGTTAAGTATGCTGTGCCAGCACTGTGTGCTTCAAACCTGCTCAAGTGCAAGGAGATGGATGACACTCACAGAGCTAAGCCCATGGAGCTGATATCTGTTCGCTTTTTGCGGCCCCTGCTGGTGAACTATGCATTCACTGTCAGTGACAAGCATGATGCTTTCAAGTACTTCGCGAAAAAGCCCCTGTCAAGAAAATATGCAAAACTGTGAGGCTACTGCAAAAATAGAGGTACTTACAAATAAATGTTCCTTCTTTTTTCAAAATGTATTCATATCGCATCAATTGGGTTGATTTTGCAGAATAAAGAGCTGCTACGCATGGCAAGTCAACGTTGGAAATTCTTGTATATCTAGTCTAAGCATGTAGGTGCGTGCGTACACGGCATGTTTTTGGTATTCATTTAGCGAAGCGCTCTTCGCTTGCGGCTAGTGCGTGAAAGCTGGCACCCAGATCCCTGAAACACTCAGTAACATAATTCAGTGATTACAGCCCCGATATATTGAGGTTTGAGAGCAGAACATTAAGGATTTATTCTGTTTACTTTTCAGCGTGGAGCCATAACCACGGCGGCTGCGGCACGTAGCGAACTGCGGCACCCTGTTTAGGCGGCGGCGCCAGGTGTCGAGGCGCCGCACTCGCGCCGACGGAGTAGTCCCATTGTTCTCTTCCGCTTTTACCGGGCACTGAAAGTTATAAAGGAGGTGTTATGTCTTGCCGCTCATAAGTTGATCGTGTGGAAGGGACAGCACCAGAAGCTACGTTATTCAAAGCTTCTTTCTCGGATCTCTCTCGGCAAGGTCGCAAATTGCTTCCTTTGAGCATGGGACGACAGCGCGGGAAGCTACGTTATACAAAGCTTCTTTCTCGACTCTCTCTCGGTATGCCCATGTAACTATACACCACTTATCCTCTGGAATGCAAACTACATCCGTCTCCTCCGCTGCCGGGGGCAAACACACAATGTGAAACGAACCCGCTCTGCCAACCGGCTTGGAATGTTTGTGATTTAGAGACAAGTCGCCGCTGCCGGGGGCAAACGCACAATGGGATTAAGCGACCCCGTCCTGCCTCCGCGCCGGGCGCGAGCTCAGTGGGAGTAGGCGACACGCTCTGCCCTGGCGATCGGCTCAAAGTCGCAGCGATGCACGACCCGAACACAAGGAAAGCGGAGAAAGTCCGCTTGCTACCTGCGGGGGCAATAACGTTCCGCACGCAATCACTTAACTGATAGATCGGTGTGGCGAGAGAGAGACATGACGGGAAAGAGTACCAAAATGCCTGTTTAAACTGTAGAAGCGCTGCTGTCGAGAGTAAGGTCAGCGCAGTAGGGAGTGACTTAATCTGAGTGGAAACAGATTGGATGAGAGAATGTTGAGGCGGACCAGCAGTGGCAACCTCCCCCTTTTCTTTGTTACCGCAAGATACTTAGGACTGGATGGAATCCGTTTCTCTTGAGTCGAGGCTGCAATAACTTAACTGATAGATCAGTACGAGTCCGTACGATGCAACTTTTGTCTGGGCCGTAACCACTTGGTGGTCGAACAGTGAGACTAAGTACTTTGTATGTAGTAACAGTGTTCTAGGCTCTAACTTAAGAAAAGTTAAGTAGAAGAGTAAGACGCTGTTGATGTCTGTGTTATCATGAGTGTGCTTCGGCAAGATGTACATATGACTGTAAATACTTCGCTGTAATATACCTTCAAGTTTTCATTACCTCCAACCTGCCTCCTGCTTCATTACCTCCAACCTGCCTCCTGCATCATCCCCTTGACGGGACTTCAATCCATATCAAGGAGATCAACGAACGAGAAGGAAAACTTTCCTGGAGGCACTGTCCATAATATATTTCATTCTTCAAGAAACTTCTTGAAAACGACATGTGCTTTTTTCTGAAGACCTGCAGTTGGCCATGCATCTAGTATTTTCGTGACTGTGAAGGGCCTCCTATCTAAATGTTGCAAACTTCCTCGTAATACTTTTCTTCATGTTTTATATTTCAGGCCCTTCAGAAGCAGGCGACATACATCTTCGTCAGGGTGGCCGCAGGAGCACTCTGTATTAGGCGCACGTTTCATCCTGTGTAGGAAGTGTCGTGTAAAGGCTGTACCAAGCCGTAGGTGGTGTTTCAAATCTATTTTCTCTAGACTCTTATGGGATGCCTAGTTTTTTGAAAGAAATTAATACATATAAGTATGAACTTTTGGATTTTTCATCGAACCATTTGTCTTTGGTGACGCTACAGGTTATCTGTCTGAGAAGTAGACGCATTTCAGTGTGTAAATTTAGCACAATTTTCCCTTCATTAGAAGAGAGTTTTAGTACTGCGGAATGGTGCTACGTACGCATCACGCAAGTGCCTTGCGTTACGTGGCGTCGTTTGCCACTAATCGGCTTTTAGTACGCCGTAGTACTCGCGTACGTAACGAGCGTGAAGCGTGTTGCGCCACCTGGTAGATCAAAATAGAAGCAGGTGTTGTTGACAGCCAATGTGAGCCAATCCAAGTGTTATAGCCAGATTATGGCCACATTTTAAGCCACAGAGCCGGTCGGTGCTTGCCTTCGATGCCGCCATTTTGCAAAACGAAGTCTCGCGCTGTCGCGAACTTGTTCGAGAGCGGCGCGATCACCTCATACGTATGCACGCACGCATCTCATGCGTGCGTAAGTAGCGGCTGCGTACGTAATGCGATACGTGCGCGTTGCGGTCTGCGCATGCGCATTTTGCAGAACGTGGCGTCCTTACGCATGCAACGCTGCCACGTACGCAGCGTACGCAGTACTAAAACTCTCTATTGTGGGCCCTATATGCCGCGGCGTCCGCTGCAGTGTTTCCTGGAATGCTGCAGTTACCTTATTATCACTTCAGGCAAACGCCTGGGTGGTCGTTTGAATAAGTCCTGGACAATTCTAATGTAGGCCGAAGGATTAAGTCATTAAGAAGCGTCGATCTGGCGGCTCGATGCTACACGAGAAAGCGAAGTTTACTTTGGAAATGATGGCAGTGTCAAACAACAGACTTGCAGCCCACATATGTTTTCAATTTTGAGCCCCTCTCTTATCAATGGACCACGTTGTCTTCCTGGAAACAGCATCAGTGGTAACGTCATAGCAAATTACTATGAAACGACTAACCTACGCATGTGCAAGTGTGCTTGGAAGTAAACAACGTGAGAGACGCAGCCATTCCATAGCATCGGCTGGCGCATCCACTTATCGAAAGTGGTAGCAAACTGGCCGAGGGTAAGAGTAGGGAGGGTCTAAGTTGTATTATGACTTGTTTTAATACATAGCAGTACTGCTTAGCTTGAAAACATTGCTTTAAAAATAGTATGAGCACCGCTTTGGGACAATCGTATTTCTGGGCAAGCCACTGGTACCCAGGCTACACACTTCGTCGCAGCGATGTGAGGTTGGGGAAAACACTCGAAAGCAAGTGTACTTTGCAGTGAGAATTAAGCCCTGAAATTTCCCGTGGGGCAGCGATAAACTACAATCCCAGGCCTTAAGCGCACCTTTGAAATTAGTTTGTTTTGGCAGATTTGTTAGCCTTTTGGCCGGATGTAAGAACGAGCTTGCTGGTGGTGACGCATCGTGAAAAGTCGTGGTGCGTAAAAAAATACGTGGTCTAAGAAAGACTACGGGTCGGGGCATCGTCCCGTTACCTTTCTTAGTACTGTTATTTTCGTGCGCCACAAGTTTTCACGATTTAGTGTCCTTTTTTGTGTCATAGCCAAGCAATAAGCAATGTATAACATTTATTTGCTCCCTTAAGGTGTCACGATAAATGCAGTACTCACCTTAAATAGTTTCCCCAAGTGGCTGGTGGCCGCACGAACTGTTCGTGGCTGGTTCTTGGCGGAGCACCCAAGAGAGGGCTCCTGGGAATTGGGTCATCGATTCGAGTTTCGTTACCAGTTGGACCTGTCGGCAGAGAATCGCAAGTTTTTGTTGGTCACTGTGTGATATGCAACGCTGTGCTAAAACATTGCACTAAAACAAGTCAATCAAACGAAAAGCTTTATCCAAGTGAGTGCTCTTGGGCAATTCGGTACACTGGTGTTATGGCAACGCACTCCCTCATAAAACTGCAGATTAATTCGACCATGAAAGTAACTACAAGAGTTAATTGATAGATATGTGGGGTTTAACGTCCCAAAACACCCATATGATTATGAGAGACGCTGTAGTGGAGGGCTCCGGAAATTTCTACCACCCGGGGTTCTTTAACGGGCACCCAAATCTGAGCACACGGGCCTACAACATTTCCCCATCCATAAAAAATGCAGCAACCGCAGCCAGTATTCGATCCCACGAGACCGCAATCAAAATGACGTCACAATATGTGAATGAATTGGTGGATGCAAAACAATATCGCTAATGCCGATGTGCATGGCTTAGCGCGCAGCGGGCGGCTCCTGTGTTGGGACTTAGAGAACAACACGTTTCTTCGCAACAGCAACATGGCTCGGGTTCTGATTTTGTAGTCGGGGTAAAAGGTCTGCTATACCATCAGCCTCAAGTGACACCCGCCCCGCCGCGGTGGTCTAGTGGCTAAGGTACTCGGCTGCTGACCCGCATGGCGCGGGTTCGAATCCCGGCTGCGGCGGCTGCGTTTCCGATGGAGGCGGAAATGTTGTAGGCCCGTGTGCTCAGATTTGGGTGCACGTTAAAGAACCCGAGGTGGTAAAAATTTCCGGAGCCCTCCACTACGGCGTCTCTCATAATCATGAAGTGGTTTTGGGACGTTAAACCCCACATATCAATCAATCAAGTGACACCCGAACAACGGCATGCTTTTGCGATACTTTAGTGCGCACCGTCTACTTATCACCACGGACGGCTACGGAAATGCGCGCAGAGCTGCCAAACAGGATGCACGTTCCAGTCAAAGGTGATAACTGGACGGTGTGTACTATACCATCACGGACGCTTGTAGCTGTTCGGGCTTCATCCGATACTGATGGTACGTGATAAAAAACGAACGCATCGGACATCATACGTGTGCACCAGTCGCTCTGTACAAGTTTGCTAAGTGTCGCTTTGATGGACCACTGAATGTGAATTTTCATCAAAGGAACATGATCGCGATCACTGGAGTGGGCGCAATCTCTGCGAATTTTTCGCATACTCTTGTAGGTGCTCTGTACTTTCACTACTTACATCGCGTTGACACGACATAGAGCACTAAATTCTTTTATCTCCTGCAACAGTCGTATTTCCTTACACTATAGCGTTTGCTACTTCGTATAGGAAAAAATTGTTGCCATAGGATTTATTGCTTCGGGATAAAACAGATTTTTGCTTTCGTTATATTGTCACGGGGTCGTGACGTGGCCGAAGACAGGAGACTTCTTCTTGGGATTTAACTGTTTATTTGGGCGAACCTGTGCCCGGTAAACAGAAAGTCCAATTACAGCAGCAGTCTCGCACAGATAGCAGTCTCAGACTGATAGCGGCGAACGGAGCGTCGGCCTTCGATCAACAACTGACAAGCGGCGAAGCGCGTCGGCATTTATACTCCCGCCGTCGAATGTTCTAGCGCTACCGCTGGCGGCGGCGTACGTTCCAGAACAATCTACCATTCGCACAGTGGGCGTGATCTTATCGAAATGATCTACTACAGTCCGGAACCCTCTCACGCTGAGAATCGTGTGGTGTTTTCGACGATAACAAAAGCTTGGGAAATGGAACGTGGCAATATATATATATATATATATATATATATATATATATATATATATATATATATATATATATATATATATATATATATATATATATACATATATAGAGAGAGAGAGAGAGAGAGAGAGAGAGAGATAGGTAATGTGGGGTGTAACGTCCCAAAACCAAACATGATTTTGAGAGACGCCGTTATGGAGGGCTTCGGAAACTTAGACCACCAGTGATTCTTTAATATGCAGTCGAATCTGTATACACGTGCGTACAGCCTTTTCGCCTCCATAGAAAGTGCTGCCGCCGCAGCCAGAATTAGTTCCCGCGACCCACGTGTACGCATCCGAGTACTGATTTCGTTATTGTTAAGTGAATATTTGTCAATCCGCTGTTTTGCGGACATTGCATTTATTGATTGGCGCATAGCGTTGTTAGCGATGATGTACCAGTAAGCTAAATTACCGGAACTTTTCCAGCGTAAGACAATATATGACTATAAGATACATGTTGCGTGGCACTTCGAATTAATTTGACTTTTTCAGTGTGTTTTTCGTGCACCTGAATCTATGCACTCTTGCGTTCTTTGGCTCGGGCCCTGTCGAAACACGGCCGCTGTTGTTAATGGAGCACAGACTCTGCTGTAGTATAAAGCGGGAGCTTGCTCACTAAAAAATGAAAGAATGCGTTAAACCTGGACAAAGCATTGTTGGCCAGATTGGACAGATTGAGGAGAAATAGTGTGAAGGATTGGACTAGGAGAAGAGAGAAGGAATATAGGTACGGTATGGATAGAATAATTACAGTATGCTACCCTATACAACTGTGTAGAGGAGGATTGGGAAGTAAAAGAAAGAGAGAAAAATGCACACTGCACACCACACACCCACTGCTGGGTTTCCCAGGTGATCGATTAGTGTTGTTGGCTTCACATACTGCAGTGGGGTCCACGTGACCTGCCAGCCTAACGAAAACCAGCAGTTGGCCGTCATGGCTACTTGCAGCGCTGACTGATGCCCCCATGTAAAAATACACAATATTTCACACAAAGAGAAAGGAGGGATGACTACCACCGACGCTATTTAGTAAAGCACCGTATGCGTTATTCAAAGGGCGCTGGGTAGGTCCCAATAAGCGAGAAGCTATCTCGTTCGACAGGTTATGTTTTTGCATATACTTTAAAATTAGTGCAGGTAACGTCTCACAAAATCACCTTTAAATTCTTGTCGCTTGGTTTCTATCACTGTTTAGCCTAACAAAACAGCCTTTAAAATTCACCTCATTGTCTTCATTCTGTCTCTGGCCTCAAGGCAAATCAAAGGGAGTGACCTTGAAGAACATACAATGTCCTTGGCCACATTATTGTCCTTGATGTTTATACGGACCATCACAGCAACGGAAAAAAGTAAGATATAGCAGGAAGAGAAAAACACTTAGTGAAGGACGCCTACTCGAGGAGGGGAGTGTTCGATCCACTTGACGGTGCTGAAGATTCGATGGCTGGTGGTCTGAGGTGTCCTGAGGAGTCCTGTAAGCGCAAAGCACAGAAACGTGGTCAGGTTTTCGTTTAAAACCGAAAATAACAAAAGCAGCTTTATGCCAAAGTGGGAAATTATGAGCAAAGAGGCTTGCGCCAGTGCGGGGAGCAAGCAAGTGAGGCCTCGCGGTATGTTTTAAGCACTTATGCTACTTCAGCCGTTAGCAACTAACAAACAGTGCATCTTTTTCATCTACACGCTTGTGAGAACACTCGATGACTAACAAGCACTTGTTATCAGAACCTAACAAATTACGGGGGTAGGAAGCATGTTATACTCAAGAAAAACAATACATGATGTCGATTGTTTTCCACTTCCCTTTTCAGAGCAGTTGAACTTTTTGGTAAACGCTTATATATCATGGGCATAAGTAATCCTCATTTCTCTGGAGAGTTCTATTTAGCCTTGAAATTGCGAGCCTGGGCTTTGAAGTCAATAAGTACGTGCGTTGTCTTTGCCGAAAGCTGCAATGTGGGCTTGTTGGTCATGCATCAGACAAAAATTCTTATTTGTAGCGCGAAGCAAAATACGGGAACAGCAAGGCGCATAAGCGCTCTATTCTGTCCTTTTGTGCCTTCCGGTTTCTGTATTGTGCTTCACACTACAAAAAATTGTCAAGTATTTCTTGCATCACTTTAGAAATGAAGAAAAAAATTATAAATGAAAGATAGGCAAGTTAACCACAACTGAGCCTGATAGGCTACCCTGCACTGGAAAAAAGGGAAGAAAAAAAGGAAAGTTAAAGAGAATGAGAAATAAGCCCAGCGGCCGCCTACGCAACAGCAGTTTCTCGCCTGACATCGCAGACGGTGAGGTCAGTGCCATCACTGAAATCACAGCAGCGCATTTGTTGATTTACGCAGCTTGTAGGCGCAGTCCGATACATCCGAAATCTTGTTGACGGGGAGGCTGTGGTGGTGCGGCAGTTATAGCCGTACAGCGGCAAGGCAGACACCGCTATAGCATCCGTGTGTATTTCTGTTGGAGCGTCTGAATCGAAACGACGCAGTATGGGTAGTGTTGTGAGCAGTTCAAGGAGCTTCGCAAAGAATGGAGACCAAGCGGATAGATTGTGGTCTCCCTGCAGTAGGTATGTCAGAGGTACCATGATCGAGACAAAATCGTGGACGAAGCGGCGGAAGTATTTCACGACTGGAAACCTAGAACGATGGATACTCTAGAGCGTTAGATTATTTTTACACTATCTCTGAATACCTGTCCCCATGCTGCGCTCTAATGCTTAGTTGGCGTGTTATCGGAAGCATTGACGACCAAACGGTAGCATCTACTGACCGTGCCGAAAAAGTGTGGCAAAGCAACTTCAAGTTCCATAGGAGGTGTCATTAATGAAACCGCGAGTTTCCCGCATAGCTTTCGTATCAGTGTTGTACACGAGAATGCGGTGATAGTAGAGATAAGGAAGCCATAGCCATGGCAAAGGCCCTCATGAACATCATTTGTATACAGTTTCCTAGCCTTAACAGTCCGGCTGCTAAGAATGAACTTTAGTTAGTGGATGCGCTGAAAAGGGTGCTATCAAGTCAATGAAGCTTCGATATTTCAGTGGCATGCCCGAGGCCTCAAGCCCAGCATTTATGATATTCTTTCGCTAACTTTTGTCTTTTCTTTCTCTCTCTCTCTCTCTCTTGGTGTAAGTATTATCTATTTCCTATTATCTGTTACTCCCCTTACCCCTTTCCCTAACACAGAGCCAGCTGGTCTTGTAATTGGGTAACCTCCCTGTCCTTCCACCCATTTCTTTCTTCGTGTGTTACAGAATGAAGGACGCTGTGACGGTTAGTCTGGTTTGGCGGCGCGTACAGTGACCAGTTATCTTCGAAAGAGGCACTACGTCACGCAGTTAGGCCATTAGTTTGCGGATGATAAGCCGTTGTCATACAGTAAACCAAGTTGCAGTGAACGAGCAAGACTTGGAAATCTGACCGCTAAGTAGATAATCTGCCACTCAAAACTTCACGGGGTACACCATTTCCCAAGAAAAAGTTGCGTATGATGAAATGCAAAGCCTTTTTTAACTGTTTTCACAGACAGTGCGACAGAGGGGTAAAGGCGAAAGAGAAGGGGGGGGGGCAGCCCCACACATTGACGATATAATGCCACGTTTCATTTCCCACGTTTTCGTTATCGTCCCAAAACACCACATGATTCTCAGCGCAAACCGCGCCCGCAGTTTTCGAGAAGGTTCCGGACTGTAGTAGATCATTTCGATAAGATCACGCCCACTGTGCGAACGGTACAGATTGTTCTGGAACCTACGCCACCACCAGCAATAACGCTAGAACATTCGACAGCAAGAGTATAAATGCCGACGCGCTTCGCCGCTTGTCAGTTGTTGATCGAAAACCGACGCTCCGTTCGCCGCTATCAGTCAGAGACTGCTATCTGTGCGAGACTACTACTGTAATTGGACTTTCCTATTACTGGGCACAGGTTCGCCCAAATAAACAGTTAAATCCCAACACGAAGTCTCCTGTCTTCGGCCACGTCACGACCCCGTGACATCTGGTGGAGGTGCTGCTTCGTTCATGTACCGGACGCCCCCGTCAAGCCGTGAACCCAGCCCACGTCACGGAGAAGACACCGACGCCAACCAGGAGCAGCGAACAAGCCGCCGACAGCTAGGGCTACCACCGGAGTACGGGCTTCTACAAGACAAGGCGCGGAAGACCAAGGCCATGACCGCGACTGCAGCGACAATGACAACCGCAGCGTCCCAGCCCACGATGGTCATGCATCAACCCAGGAAAACACCAATTTTCCATGGGTCATCGTTTGAAGACCCGGAAACCTGGCTAGAAACATACGACCGTGTGGCCGCCCGCAACCACTGGGACAACGAAGAAAAGCTCCGTCGTGTGTATTTCTACCTGCAAGACACCGCAAGGACCTGGCTAGAGAATCGTGAGTCCACGCTCCGAACGTGGGATGTATTCTGCGGCGCATTTCTGCAAACGTTCGTGAGCGTCACTCGCAAAGAGAGGGCCGCTGCTCTACTAGAGACCCGGGCTCAGCTACCAAATGAGAAGGTTGGAATTTTCACTGAGGAGATGACTCGCCTATTTCGTCACGCTGACCCAGACATGCCTGAGGAGAAGAAAGTTCGTTTCCTCATGCGAGGGGTCAAACAGGAGCTCTTCGCGGGACTAATGAGGAATCCACCGAACACCGTCCAAGAATTTGTATTCGAGGCGACCACCATCGAAAAAACCCTTGACATGCGCACCAGACAGTATAATCGTCGCCTGACTCCAGAATGCGCTGCTGCTCAAACCAGTGACTCCGAAAACCTGCGTGAAACGATCCGAGCGATCGTGCGGGAAGAGCTGCGCAAACGGTTGCCTTCGGCGCACCCTCAAGTGGATTCGATCGCCGACATTGTGCGAGAAGAAGTTCGGCAATCACTTCGAATTCCCTAAACACCGCTGCCCGAGCCAGAAACTATGAGCTACGCCGCTGCAGTGCGCCACAACGCTCCTCCCCGTCCACGCCAAAACGCCGCCCCGTCGCACTTCCGTCGCCAGACACCACCGCCGCCACCACTCCCACCGACGACCTACCGTTCACCAGCGGGCCAGCGCAGTGCGCCGAGGAAAACCGACGTTTGGCGCACCCCTGACCACCGCCCACTGTGCTACCACTGGGCGAGGCCCGGCACACTTACCGCCGTTGTCAGTACCGACAGATGGGACTGCGTGGCTTCGCCGTCGATGCACCACGTCCGAAGCCAGGGGAACAGCCACGTGACATCGCCGACTACCAGACAGGAACTCAATGGACACCCTGACGTTCTTCCCGTTCGCCGTCGCCCAGCCGCCGCATGTCACCGCACCCCCGGCAGTACTCCGGCCCAACGCAAGGCCGGTGTAAGGAATGGACACAAAAGTGCTGTGTTTAGGTACGATTTGTGGCTAAAAGGACTTGCAAGCGCCGAGGAACGCCAAACCGAAACTAAAGAAGACGAGCGGAGGGCAGGTGGCACGAAGGCGATAACAAGAAATGAAAAAGAAGAGGAGAAGAAGAAGGAACGTGGAAAAGCGAGCTCGAGCGTGGAGGCCACGAAGGCAGAGGAAGCAGTGCGCCGCTCGAGCTGGACGAGTTCCTGGGAGCGTTCCTGAGCCGGACGTGGGACCCGTACGTGTCGGCCAGGTCGAGCTCCGGCGTGTTCGTTCGGGGTCGAGTCCGCCGGCCTGTTCAAGGTGCAAGGACGGGGCCTGCTGAACGGCTCCTGCCTGGGTGCAGTGGCCGGGAGCAGGTTCGTGGCGAGGCCTACCGGGCGTGGTCCTCGTGAGCCGGGGCCTGACCCTGAACCTCAGGAGTTGCGACCCTGACTGCTGGCCGCGACGTCTGACTAAACGGCGCTGCACACGGTAGCGCATCCGTGTGCCGTAAGCCGTTCCAGCCGCTCCAGCCGTGCCACCTTTGCCCTCGCGCACGTCGACAATCGCATCATGTCGGGACGACGGGGACCCAAACTGTGAGGCAGCGTTTTCCTCTTGTGAACTGAGAACTCTACGCGCTGGACTCGGAGTAAGCGTAGCCGCGAGCTCTCCGCATGCTTGAGGTCTGACTCTCGTACATGTTGCGTGACGCTCGGCGTGTAGGGTTGGACATATAGTTTTATTTTCGCCTGCCATGACGTTCTCTAGTGTACAATATAACGCTTCTTTTGTTCGCATCCATTGTTGATGTTAATCCTTTTTCGTCCGCTATAAACAAACACAGTGACGAACGTCCTTAACCATCACAATTTCTGGCGTCCGCGAGCCAGGACTAAGCTCTCGCCTTACATCTGAGAGCCTCACGTTGTTTGTGTGTGGCGGACGAGAATGGACGACAAGAGGAAGCTAGTTGAGCTAGGGAAGGAGATGGGGCTGAGTGGTGAGGCTTTGCTGGCATGGGTGAGCGCTGAGGAAAAAGAAATGAGGGACCAGAGAGCGAAAGATCGAGAGGAGGCACGGCTAGCAGCACAGGTGGAGCATGAGCGTGAAATAGCTCGCATGGAGGCTGAAAGGCTCCTGCTCGAGGAGCGACGTCGTGTCGCAGAAGCGCAGCGGCCGAGCACGAGTTCTGCGGATGATAGTATGGGTGGTGGTCAGAGTGTTCGCAGCCCACACAAAATGATTCCGCCCTACAATGAGAGTAGGGACGAACTGGATGCGTACATCCAGAGATTTGAGAGGGTTGCCATGAGCCAAGGCTGGCCAACCGACAAGTGGGCCCTGTCACTGAGCTTGTGTCTAACGGGAGAAGCCTTGACCGTGGTAGGACGGATGTCTGCAGAAGACTCTACGGACTACGCAAAGCTCAAGCAGACGCTCCTCCAGCGGTTCCGTTATACAGAGGAGGGATACCGCACGAAGTTTAGGGATGCCCGGCCCGAGAATACTGAGACAGGTCGACAGTTCGCGGGACGTCTCTGTGGATACTTCGACCATTGGCAGGAGCTGGCGAAGACTCCCAAAACATATGATGCACTGCGAGACAAGATGGTGTCCGAGCAATTCCTCAGGCAGTGTGACGAGAAGTTGGCTGTCTTCTTGAAGGAGCGAGGATGTCATAACCTGGACACGTTGGCAACGACGGCTGATCAATATTTGGAAGCTCAGGGAATTGTGAATCTCGCTAGAGGAAAAGACGAAAAAGGGAAACCGATGGCTACAGCTAAAGTTGACACTGTCAGCGAAAGCAAAGGAAAACCGCTTTGTTTTCTGTGCAACAAGCCGGGTCATCGAGCTTCCGATTGCTGGACAAAGTCTCGAGCGCCCAAGTCGACGTCGTGCTGGATCTGTAAGAAGTCAGGGCACAGATCCGATAGTTGTCCCTCAAACTCGAGAAAACGTAGAGAGGCATCATGTTCCGTCTTGGGATACCAGAAAGCGCAGCATGAGAAATCAATGGAAGATGCGCCTGACAATCAGGATGAGAAACATTGTCATGACATGTGTGATGGGACCCAAAGCAACGCAACTTGCGACAACGGGTCAAAACAAATGCCAACTGTAAAGGGCTATCTCGAAGGGAAGCGGGTTACCGTATTGCGGGATACCGGTTGCAATACAGTAGTGGTGAAACGATCGCTAGTTCCTGACTGCAACTTGACTGGCAACACCCGTACCGTTCGCTTATTGGACCGATCTGCAAAAGTCTTACCAGAAGCAGAGGTGTACATAGATTCTCCGTTTTTCAGAGGTCATGTGCTTGCTGTTTGTATGGAGAATCCATTGTATGAAGTCGTGCTTGGCAACATGGCGGGTGTACTGTCAGCTGCCCGACCAGCCCCGAAGCAGCCAGCAGGACGTCGAAAACTAGCACAGATTCACCGTGATCCAGTATGCACTGAAGAAGAACCTGAAGATGCAACCTCATCAGATAGAAGACGACAAGATGACATGTCGGCGGCTGCAGGAAAAGAAAGGAAAAAGCCCAGTGAACTGATTGTTCCTCGGATCCAACCCCTGGATATCAGCCGGGAAGCGCTAAAGAATTTACAGCACACAGATCCCACGCTGGAAACCTGCTTCGCCGCATTGGGGAAGACCATATCTAAGAAGCCAGCAGTCACTGAGTTTGTGCTGGTACACGACATTCTTTTCCGGCGCCACCGCACGGCAGAAAGGCGAGACTTGGAGCAACTTGTGGTACCCAAGGATCTTCGGAACACCGTAATGAAGATGGCTCATGAAGGCCTTCTGTCAGGTCACCAAGGGCAAAGAAGGACAACAGACCGTGTCCTTACAGAGTTTTATTGGCCGGGTGTACGGGCTGATGTGATACGGTTCGTGAAGTCGTGCGACGTATGTCAGAGGACCGTGCCTAAACACCGCGTCGGACGAGTTCCATTGGGAAATATGCCTATCATAGACACACCTTTTCAGCGGGTCGCCATCGATATTATTGGCCCGCTGTCACCAACGTCATCCAAGGGCAACAAGTATGTCTTAACGATGGTAGACTTCGCTACGCGTTACCCGGATGCGGTGGCACTACCCAGCATCGAGACAGAGCGCATAGCGGAAGCACTAGTAGAGATGTTCTCCCGCGTTGGAGTGCCCCGTGAGATAGTGAGCGACCGTGCAAAGTCGTTCACCTCGAGTCTCATGCAAGAACTCGGTCGGCTACTTTCATTTCGTCAGCTACCCACAACGCCTTATCACCCCATGGCCAACGGACTTGTGGAGAGATTTAATGGCACTCTCAAACAAATGGTTCGTCGCATGTGTCAAGAACGGCCGCGACATTGGGACAGGTACTTGGCTCCCCTGCTCTTTGCATACCGTGAAGTTCCCCAGACGAGCCTTGGATTCGCGCCGTTCGACCTCCTCTACGGCAGATTTGTACGCGGGCCAATGTCGATCCTTAAGGAACTGTGGACAGGTGCCAACATCGATCCTGAAACGAAAACAACATACGAGTATGTTATAGATCTCCGGGAGCGACTGCAAGACACCTGCAAGGTAGCGCACGAAGAACTTCTGAAGGCGAAAATGACACAGAAGAAATATTACGATAGGAAGGCAAGAGTTCGACAACTATCACCCGGAGACAAAGTATTGCTGTTGCTACCATCAGATAAGAATAAATTGATCTTGACATGGAAGGGACCCTTCACAGTGCTTGAAAAACGCAGTGACTATGACTACGAGATAGATCTCGGAACACGGAGAAGTCTTTTTCACATAAACCTTCTCAAGAAATACCACGAAAGGGAGGTTATTGCTTACTGAATATGACTTTGTGGTTGAGTACATTAAGGGCTCCGACAACGTAGGTGCCGACTACCTCAGCCGCATCTGACTTCTCCGCTGGTTAGCGTTTAGTGGTGGCACAATTTCTTTTCATGTCAATTCACCTTTTCTCTAACAGAATGAACTTCTGTAAATAATGTTTTTTTTTTGCTATGTTTTCGCTTTTGGGTACTCCACCTCGCGCGCTTGTGAAAAGTTGTTTTCCCCCTAAACAACTTTCTTGAGCAGGGGGATATTTGTAAGGAATGGACACAAAAGTGCTGTGTTTAGGTACGATTTGTGGCTAAAAGGACTTGCAAGCGCCGAGGAACGCCAAACCGAAACTAAAGAAGACGAGCGGAGGGCAGGTGGCACGAAGGCGATAACAAGAAATGAAAAAGAAGAGGAGAAGAAGAAGGAACGTGGAAAAGCGAGCTCGAGCGTGGAGGCCACGAAGGCAGAGGAAGCAGTGCGCCGCTCGAGCTGGACGAGTTCCTGGGAGCGTTCCTGAGCCGGACGTGGGACCCGTACGTGTCGGCCAGGTCGAGCTCCGGCGTGTTCGTTCGGGGTCGAGTCCGCCGGCCTGTTCAAGGTGCAAGGACGGGGCCTGCTGAACGGCTCCTGCCTGGGTGCAGTGGCCGGGAGCAGGTTCGTGGCGAGGCCTACCGGGCGTGGTCCTCGTGAGCCGGGGCCTGACCCTGAACCTCAGGAGTTGCGACCCTGACTGCTGGCCGCGACGTCTGACTAAACGGCGCTGCACACGGTAGCGCATCCGTGTGCCGTAAGCCGTTCCAGCCGCTCCAGCCGTGCCACCTTTGCCCTCGCGCACGTCGACAATCGCATCATGTCGGGACGACGGGGACCCAAACTGTGAGGCAGCGTTTTCCTCTTGTGAACTGAGAACTCTACGCGCTGGACTCGGAGTAAGCGTAGCCGCGAGCTCTCCGCATGCTTGAGGTCTGACTCTCGTACATGTTGCGTGACGCTCGGCGTGTAGGGTTGGACATATAGTTTTATTTTCGCCTGCCATGACGTTCTCTAGTGTACAATATAACGCTTCTTTTGTTCGCATCCATTGTTGATGTGAATCCTTTTTCGTACGCTGTCAACAAACATAGTGACGAACGTCCTTAACCATCACAGCCGGTCTCCTAGCCCGTATCCGGGAAACTAAGGGCAGCAACCGGTGGAGGTGCGGTTGCTGTGCGACGAACTACCAAAGATCCTCCGACGACGACGACGCCGCGACGAAGCCGCGACGAAGCTTTCCGAATACAGCGCAAACCAGGCAAAGCCCTGGCGGCGAAAGCTCACTTACCGGAGGTGGCCTGACGACGCAACATGGAAGCAGCGGAACAAGCCGACGCAGCGGTGACCCGACGCCACGCCCTAACTGTAATGCAAGACGGCGAACTAGCGACATCGGTGTTCTTATCGACGGCCACATTGTGACCGCCCTCGTCGATACTGGAGCCGACTATTCTGTCATCAGTGGGTCGTTCGCCGCGAAGTTAAAGAAAGTTAGGACAGCTTGGAAAGGCCCTGAAATCCACACAGCCGGAGGTCATCTCGTAATGCCTGCAAGAATCTGCACAGCGAGAGTCACCATTAACGGCCGTATTTATCCTACAGACTTCGTAGTCGTACAGCGTTGCTCGAGAGATGTCAGCCTTGGCATGGACTTCTTATGTCTCCATGGTGCTGTCATCAACCTAAAAACAAAGTCGATAACGTTATCCACAGAAGAAGCACTACCACTGCGCACGCCGTCAGGACACCATGCCTTGAATGTGCTGGAAGAACAAGTCACCATTCCGCCTCGCTCAAGCGTCATTATTTCAGTCGGCACTCCTAAATCACCTGACTTGGAAGGCGTCGTTGAAGGCAGTCAGCATCTGTTGGTCACCCGAAATATTTGCGTCGCAAGAGAAATTGCAAAGCTGCGAGGAGGCAAAGCAACGGTTATGCTCACGAATTTCAGCAATGAGTACAAACATGTGAACAAAGGAACAACGGTCGCATACATCGAAGAAATTGTTGAAGCCACCAGTGCTTTCGCCTTCGCCGATTCTGCGGAACCTGCTCAGAGGAACCAAGCCCCTCCCATAGCTTTCGACGTCAATCCCCGACTTCCAAACGATAAGCAAGAACAGCTCAAGGCCCTGCTCATGCAATACGAAGATTGCTTTTCGTCATCATCGAAAATTCGGCAGACCCCAATCACGAAACATCGCATCATAGCCGAAGAAAATGCCAGACCACTCCGTCAGAGTCCGTAGAGGGTTTCGACTCGAGAACGTGAAGCCATGAGACAAGTTGATGAAATGCTGCGGGATGACATTATCCAGCCGTCCAAGAGTCCATGGGCATCCCCCGTGGTGTTAGTGAAGAAAAAGGATGGGACCCTTCGTTTCTGCGTCGATTATCGCCGCCTGAACAAAATCACAAGAAGGGACGTGCATCCTCTCCCACGAATAGACGACGCACATGATCGGCTCCATAACGCCAAGTACTTTTCGTCAATGGACCTCAAGACTGGCTATTGGCAAATCGAAGTCGACGAAAGAGACCGAGAGAAGACGGCGTTTATAACACCGGATGGCCTCTTCGAGTGTAAGGTGTTGCCCTTCGGCCTTTGCTCAGCGCCTGCAACTTTTCAACGCGCTATGGATACAGTACTGGCAGGATTGAAGTGGCAGACTTGCTTTGTGTACTTGGACGACGTCGTCGTGTTTTCCTCGAGTTTTGACGAGCATCTTCGGCGCCTTGAAGCTGTACTTCAAGTCATCAAGACTACCGGACTCACACTAAAGCCAGAAAAGTGCAGATTTGCGTATGAGGAGCTCTTGTTTCTGGTACACGTTATCAGCAAGTCTGGAGTTCGTCCCGATCCACGGAAAACAGCCGCCATCGCCGACTTCCCGCCGCCAACTGACAAGAAGGCCGTGCGCCGATTTCTGGGCCTGTGCGCCTATTATAGGCGGTTCGTGAAAAACTTCGCCCGCATCGCCGATCCTTTCACTAACCTTACCAAGGCCGACGTGGAGTTCAAGTGGGAAACGCCACAGGAACATGCTTTCGAGGAGCTTAAACATCACCTTCAGACGCCTCCGGTACTTGCCCATTTCGACGAATTCGCCGAGACAGAAATACATACTGACGCAAGCAGCGTAGTTCTTGGCGCCGTTCTTGTGCAGAGGGCTGACGGACTTGAAAGGGTTCTTAGTTACGCCAGCCGATCGCTATCCAAAGCAGAAGCAAATTATTCCACAACAATTATTCCATCATCTGGGCTACGTCGAAATTTCGCCCCTACCTCTACGGCAGGCCCTTCAAAGTTGTGAGCAACCACCACGCCTTGTGTTGGCTAGCCACCTTGAAGGACCCTTCAGGTCGCCTCGCACGATGGAGCCTGAGACTTCAAGAGTATGACATTACTGTCATTTACAAGTCCGGCTAAAAAACATTCCGACGCCGACTGTCTCTCTCGTGCGCCTGTCGACCAACCGCTACCCGACGACCCGGATGACGAGTACTTCTTGGGAACGATAACTACCGACGACTTCGCTGAACGACAGCGGGCCGACCCGGAACTTAAAGCTCTAATAGAATACCTCGAAGGCAGGACCACCGAAGTCCCGAAGGTATTCAAGCGCGCACTTGCGTCGTTCTTTCTACGAAACGGTCTTCTACAAAAGAAAAACTTTTCACCGCTTCGAGCTAAGTACCTCCTTGTGGTGCCCTCAGCTCGGCGACCAGAACTCCTGCAGGCCCTACACGACAATCGACGGCAGGGCACCTCGGTGTTTCTCGCACGCTCGCGAGGATACAAGAAAGGTACTACTGGCCACGTCTTATCGCCGATGTCAGTCGTTATGTGAGGACATGCCGGGACTGTCAGCGACGCAAGACACCGCCGACAAGGTCAGCGGGACTTCTGCAGCCAATTGATCCACCTTGCCGACCTTTCCAGCAGATTGGTATGGACCTACTGGGGCCGTTCCCGACGTCGGCTTTCGGAAACAAGTGGATCGTGGTAGCTACCGACTACCTCACCCGCTACGCCGAGACAAAAGTCCTGCCAAAAGGCAGTGCATCCGAGGTAGCTAAGTTCTTTGTCGAAAATATTGTCCTACGTCACGGCGCCCCGGAGGTCCTTATCACCGACAGAGGAACGGCATTCACTGCCGACTTAACTCAAGCGATCTTGGCATACAGCCAAACAAACCACCACCGGACGACAGCGTACCACCCACTGACCAACGGCCTCACCGAGCGGCTTAACAAGACGATCGCCGACATGCTGTCAATGTACGTCGATGTCGAACACAAGACGTGGGACGCCATTCTTCCGTATGTGACCTTCGCATACAACACGGCGGTGCAGGAGACGACGCAGATATCTCCATACAAATTGGTTTCTGGAAGGAGCCCAGCAACGACGCTCGATGCCATGTTACCCAACGTCACCGGCGGAGAAAACCTCGATGTGAGCGAGTACCTTCAACGCGCCGAAGAAGCCCGACAACTTGCGCGTCTCCGTATCAAGAATCAACAGACGACCGACAGCCACCATTACAACCTGCGACGACGCTTCGTGGAATACCAGCCCAGTGAACGTGTTTGGGTGTGGACGCCGATACGCCGACGTGGATTATGTGAAAAGCTTCTGCGACGGTACTTCGGACCGTACAGGGTGGTTCGACGTCTCGGCCCACTTGATTACGAGGTTGTCACCGACGGCATCACGAACTCTCAACGACGCCGATCGCGACCTGAAGTCGTACATGTCGCGCGCCTCAAGCCGTTTCATGCACATTAGCAAACTGAAAGTGTTTTTTTGTATTATTTTTGTATCGTAATTTATTCATTGTACTTTCTTGCATTATTATTGTACCTTCATCTTTAGTTAAAGCATCGGGACGATGCCTTTTTTCAGAGGGGGGCAATGCCACGTTCCATTTCCCAAGTTTTTGTTATCGTCCCAAAACACCACACGATTCTCAGCGCAAACCGCGCCTGCAGTTTTCGAGAAGGTTCCGCACTGTAGTAGATCATTTCGATAAGATCACGCCCACTGTGCGAACGGTACAGATTGTTCTGGAACCTACGCCACCGCCAGCGATAACGCTAGAACATTCGACACGACAGCAAGGGTATAAATGCCGACGCGCTTAGCCGTTGTCAGTTGTTGATCGAAGGCCGGCGCTCCGTTCGCCGCTATCAGTCCGAGACTGCTATCTGTGCAAGACTACTGCTGTAATTGGACTTTCCGTTTACTGGGCACAGGTTCGCCCAAATAAACAGTTAAATCCCAACACGAAGTCTCCTGTTTTTGGCCACGTCACGACCCCGTGACAATATAGAGGGCCGAAAGGGGGGCACGAACTGAGGGCTTTGCATTGACATGATAGGGATGAGGGCCGCTGCGACGAACCTTCGCCTTACCCCCGAAGGGAAAAACTTCGCACTTTTGACTGTTGCTGTGAGCAAAAGCAGCAACCTGTGCATAAAGCGTGAGATGATCGACGCCGACGATAATCCACTTGTGCCCAGACACTGCAGCCCCAGACGGGGCGTGCGATGCAGCACAACTAAGTTCAAAAGGCCGCGTCACGTCTTCACTACGATGTATACAAATTATGAATTCACCCAAGTCTTTGGCATAAACAAAGCAAGTCAATGCTCTCGAAGAAAATTATATTGTCTGCTTGAGTTCGTCCAATGAAACAGACGTAGATTGTTGAAAAAATATGCATGTGTAAGTTCCCGTTTCATGTAAGGGCATCGCTCTTTTTCTGAAAACGTAACGCTCAAACACGCACAGCTTTTTTCACGCTCAGTAGACACGCGTCTTGAGCAAACTGGGGATTCACAAGTACTGCACTATTTCACAATAAGTATCATTTCGGAGCAACAACGCATGTGTTTTGCGCGTGCGCCTGTCCCTGCGAAATATCGCCTTATGATACATTAGACTGGTCGTGTTCCATTGCTCTAGAACATCCTGGATATGCACGTCAGGTTCGACCGGTCAAAGTTTGTGTGCACTGACTACGTTCGGCCGTTCTTTTTTATGGGTTGATTGATTTGTGGGGTTTAACGTCCCAAAACCACCATATGATTGTGAGCGACGCCGTAGTGGAGGACTCCGCGAATTTTGACCAACTAGGGTTCTTTAACGAGCACCCAAATCTGAGCACATGGGCCTACAAGATTTCCGCCTTCCTCAGAAATGCAGCCACTGCAACCAGGGTTTGATCCCGCGACCACCAAGTCAGCAGCCGGGTACCCTAGCCACTAGACCAACGCGGCGGGGCTTTTTTCACGGGCGAAGCTCCTTAAGCCGTAGGTCTGTACATGCATGCCTCTCTTGTTACGTGACCGCCTAGTTCTACGACTCACTCAGCAGGTGCGGACCGACAGATGGATGGATCGAAAGACAGCTCATGGTTTACCAATAAAACACTCCGAAGCTTCGTCCCATTCATCATCATTCACTCCGGGGATATGCTGTAATTTTTTAAACAGCTCTACGCTCTAGCTCGGACTGTCTCCCAGGTCTTAACACGTGACTCCGGCGTCTGGTCTCTTTGCAATATAAAACATAACGATGTGTTTGTTATTCCAGGGCCCCAATTTCTTTGGCGAGCGGCTGCACGGTCCACTGGGACACGCCTTCCGTGACTCGAATAAAGATCTGGCACCGCTTTGTTTCAATGGGAATCGGAGATTCCCGAGTCCAATTTATCGTAACATTTGGCGCCCCATTATTAGCTCCACTTACAGCGATGTCTCGGTACTCAGTGAGCGGGGCTTGCTTTCGTTGTAGCGATTCGCTTCAGTAGCAGTGTACTCAAACAAGTACCCACGTTCTACCTTTTTCCGTTAGAAATTCAACTGGGTCACGGTATTAAGACCACCTTAGCAGCGAGAACTGAAACCAAAAGTTGTTACTGTACCCTGCCATTTATTATTACGCCAAAGTTTTAGCCAAATGAAACATGGGTGGCATTATGAGTAGAGTCTTTATAAATTACGAACAAATACCACTTTAATAAGCAGTGGGTCTAAAAATACCACATTTTCCCCTGTTGGTTCGTCTTCAAGCCGCGGATAAGTAGCATTTAAAAGAGCAAACTATAAAAAAATTATAGCACGGGCTTATTAAAAAAACAACTTCAACGTGATATATCTGCGCAGGGCTGTGACAACGCAGAGGTGGTAAACACGTTTCAGTTTGTTTTGTTAACCATTTGTGCAAAATGCTTCGGTAGTCAACGTGCGCGTGCTCGTTTACAATGATCATTTTTTTATCAGCCACACATGACAAAGCTCGACCATGACAGCCCTGCTGTAAAAGATAGAGATCCCGCCACTTAAAGAATAAAACAATTTCAGCCTAGAGATCAGTAGGTACATCACACGTCGAGAAAACGTTTTCTTGAAGCTGCCGACAAAATTGGGTCAGTAGAGTTTACTTGACGTAAGCCTAGCTTGATATTTTAGAATCAAGTTAAGCGTGAAGGCATCAGGTTTATTTTGCATCGTATCTCCGTTTTTGTCAAGTTCAGACGAGAGCACACACTGGATGTCAAAAATCCTCGCAGACACGTGCACGTAGGATAGTCGTGGATGGCGGGCTGGAAAAGCAGCTTGCTGACCATGACTTTGCGAAACTACACGCGTTGTACCCATGCCGCGTATTCAGACGTGCTAAGCATTGCGCAAAGGTATCTCGAAGCGCATCAGTCTGCTGGTGTGTCACGATGCGCGCGTGCATAGTGCAAACTGACAGGAACGATTAAGAACTGTTTAATGTACCGGCGAATACATATAAAAGGGGCTATATGTACATATAAAAGTACATATAAATGCACCAAATCAAAGTTTAATTGTAGCCATAGATCCAAGCCAAACTTTTTCGCAAAATTGTGTGGAAAAGTAGTTATACTGGTGCAATTTAGCGAACAGAGTCAACCCTCATTCAGGGCCACGCTGAGAACAGCTTGGCCATGACGTGCACGAAGTGCAAATGCAGTGAAATATTGGCCCAGTTAATAAAGCAGCGTTTCATAAAGGACGGAGACGACAGATACGGCTCTGGCCTCTCTACATCATCGTGTCCAAAGGCGTCCTTAATTATTTTTTTATTTATCTACAAGCCTGGCGAAGCACACTGCTGCCGAAGAAGGCTTTGCCTAGAGCTTCACACGGAAGACGAATCACCCAATAGGCTCATCGACTCTGATCTTTCCAGCTGGAACACATCCCTGAATTATTTATTTAATACGCCGGAGAATACGGACCCTTCAACCACTGAGACAAAGTCGCTCTTTTCTGGTGTAAGAGTCATTCTAAGCGGGATCGCCTGCCTCGCCTCGGTGGTCTAGTGGCTGAGGTACTCGGCTGCTCACCCGCGGGTCGCGGGATCAAATCTCGGCGGCGGCGGTGGCTGCATTTCCAGTGGAGGCGAAAATGTTGTAGGCCCATGTGCTCAGATTTGGGTCCACGTCAAAGAACCACAGGTGGTCGAAATTTCCGGAGCCCTACACTACGGCGTCTCTCATAACCATATGGTGGTTTTGGGGCGTTAAATCCCACACACACATCAATCAACCAATTCCACGGGATTGCATACGTCTTTTAGAAAACATGCCCCAACACCTTCTTCAACGTGCTAAGCATGAAAGCCAGCTAATTAATATATATGGCACGCTTTTTTTAGCCATGTGAGGCATTATTGAAGAAAAACGTTTTCATTGGAAGCTCACCTGAACACTTCAGTCGTTCTTGCCTTTTCAATTGCCGGCACTCCATGGCAGCTGTTGTCTGAATCCGCGAGAACTTCTACAATTATCGGCGTTTCTTCATCACTCTGTAGAAGGTCCGATGAAGAATCTGTAGAAACTGGGCTGCTCGTCTTCGGTGCTACGTCGGGGTTGTGAAGATCAAGAGCTGTGTTTGCGCTGTTTGTATCGTTGGCCATGCCTGATGTTGCGACTGAGCAGTTTTGACGTCCCTTACTGACATCGCCTCGCCAAGCCCCAATGCATACGCATGCCTTTTGTCAAATGAAGAAGGGAACGAATTGTTCGCATGGAATGCTGGTCTAATCCTGTTCGATCTAGAGTTAAAGGAAGGAACGGTAGAGTGTGACACTGTGTTGAACACTGAGCATGCGCTTTGCGCGTCATGACTGTAGTCGGCGACAACGTTACTGAAAAGAAAACAAGGGGGGGCGGAGCTTCTGCACATGTACCCCTACGTGATATAGTCCGAAATGCCGCGCGTCTTGTAAGGCAATGTAAGGCAATCAGTGTTTCATGTGGACGCAGACGCCGGTTGGCGTATGAGGTACACGTAAAAAGGCGCCAAAATATCAAGTTTTTAAAAACATGAAGTCCCTACTATCTCAATGATGGGAGCTGCGTCCTGTCTCACATGGCAGCACGTATAAAATAAGGGAGGAAATTTTATATTTCATGGTGAAAGTAAGGGCACTGTTGTGGAACTACATTCGCTGGTGGTAGGATGCACACGATTTCGCTTTGTGGCCTTGGCTCCAATGCCTAGAAAAGTCGCCGTGTATAGCGTATTTACATGCACACAGATTTTTGTCTGACACATACTCACGCACTCAGTACGAGCTACGCCACACGAGTGCGTGGCCCAGCGCGCTGAAAAGTTGTACATACTGTATTGACGAATATAAAATAGTGCCACATCCTTTTCGTGCAACCCAAAACCTCTTTTAACGCTCATTACGAACACAAAAGTAATAATGTGCATGTGGATGATATTTATTTGAGAGCATTATATTACACTGATGCTCAGGCGTCCGTAAATAGTGCTCATGTCTGTCGCTGACTCAACAAAGTGCTCACGTGCACCACAACGAAAGCCGTACGCGTCGCAGAATGCGAAACTGTTGCCGTCACTTTTTGTTTCTAATTATGTCTATTTTCTTCATTTTTTTCTCTGCGATTATACGTTGCTTCTTGCCTTTTTTTTCTTTTTATACGTGTTTTTGTTGGCAGTACTTCAAGCGATGACGACTTCTCGGGCCTTTAAAATGCTTCAGGGCAGGGTTTAGTGCTGCCACCGCCCCCCATCTATTCTCTTAACAGGGGGACGCAAATTCGGCGGCATCCTTTGACGTAATAGAGGGAGGGGGGTGTCACGATAACCCCAGCCCCCTTTTCTTTTCCAATTAAAGGGGCACTGTGCGGAAGACTACGCCTCACAGTTTTTAAAATATGAACTGGAATCTCTCGAGTCGCCCCACATCAGTGAGAAAGGTGGTGCCACAGTTAGCGCCTGGCTTGTCACGAAAACTTTGTGATTTCATTATGTGCCACCTTGTAAAATGGGCCTGCGCTTATGGTGCAGAAGCTAGACTAAGTTTAACAGGTTTGATGCCGTTACTGTGAACCGTTGCTTTGAAGGGTAGGTGTGAGAAATACACAGAAAGTGTTTGTGAAGTCACAAACAAGAGCGCTTGGCTCCTACCCCCGCGGACTATGAGGTTGAGGATTCGACTGTCATAGGTAATTACTGACGTATATCCGCCACGAAAACCCACCACTCTAGTGTTGGTGGGCCCCGGAATTATTCACTTGTTTTAAACTGGAATTTCTGGTCGAAATAGCCAACAGAATGTTCAGGTGGAATCATTGCGAAACATAGGGAATGGTGGTATACTTAAAAAGTGTGACGCTGACCACTAACGAATTCCTTCTGAACCCCCTTTATTTACTCACCTATTAGCATCTCACTTTAGCCCAGATGTTAACTGCCAAAGAGAGGACGCCAGTCTTTACCGTATCCTCTGAAGCTGCCCTTGAACGAGGGAACAGTATTATCTTCAGACTGTGCATGTCACTACCCCTCGGCAATACAAGGCAATGTTGCTCGGGTCCCAACCGGAAACACAAGTGAAGGTCTCGGAGTGCGCAGAGGCAGTCACTAGGGCCAAAATTATTCTGGCCAGCTCACCAACAGTGAAATCTTGTCGCTGAATATCAGCTCCATCGCAACACATTGTTTCTCCTCCTACTTTAGCACACGAATTGTCACTCGATCTTTATGGATGAAGTGAATAGGCATGCTAGGCTTGTTGAAACACACAAGATCACGTCGGCCACCGTAGCGTTTGCACGTGAACCAATCCTCATGCTTCTATATCGCTCCTTTTCGAAATCAGGGCTGCACCTACTGATATTATCTAATTTTACTACTCAGAATCACAAAAGTTTTTATTTTACAATAAAATTGTTGGGCGTCAGTCAGGCGAACATCTGCATCATACAGCCTGAGTGTGCCTGGAGGCCTTCACATGACAGCAGTAACACCACAACTAGCATACACACACGTTTTCAGTACATATGTCCAGAGAAAAAGATATACTCTTTTAATGAAATTGAGAAAAGCGGGACATATTGAATAACACTTACAAATACATCATAATTATAAGAATATAAACCTAATGCATTTAGTGCAAGGAAATGTCAAAATGAATTGCTATACATAAAAAACAGGGGAAGTTACAACACTAAAAAAATTCCCGCATATCCACAAAGCGGATGATGTAAAGGAGCTTGCTCCATAGGATAAATCCGGTAAACCGTTAATTCTCTGTACATAATCTCCATCATCATCATATAAAGACAAGACCTGAGAGTTGTGGTGTGATTGTATATACACGTTGTATACATAGTGTTTATTAATTACATATAAATGTACTATATACAGATGTATACAAGGTGATGCAGTATATACATTTTGTTCAATACCTTATTTACGGATCACGCAAGCTCGGAGGGACATTTTCCTCTTAGTATAATGACTTTGTGATCAGTAAGGTATAAAGCCAGAGAATCTTGAAATATAGGATGTAGTGGGAAGTTCGATAAGGGTCGTGACAGCGAGCCCGCGCTGCAGCAGCAGTGCGAGCCCTCCGCCCCGCCACCTTGGCTTCTGCGGTGTTCATAGAGGGTAGCCGCATTCAAGTGCACTGAGTTATGTCCGGCGAAAGGGAAAGGAAGCTCGCCAAGAGCGAGCACTTTATATAGGCGCGGCCACCTAACGGTCTCCTACTGAACCAGAGCACGAGCCCAGAGCGGTGAGAGAGAGAGTATAAAACATTTATTTGCGACAATGGATGGAATGTTGGTGAGTGGGCTCCTTAGTCCGGGATCCCATTGACACGGGCTGCTGTCTTCGCTCATCTCACGAGGGCCTCTCGGGTCTTCACATCCGTGCTGGACAGAGCTGCCTCCCACCCTGCAGTGCTGCGTTGTGCGAGCGTCGTCCAATCAGCGGGGCACCATCTAGTGAGCGCTCTTGCAACAGAGGACAGCTGCGTCTCTAGCGGAAGCAATGAGAACTAGCGTACACGCCAGCGCAACAACGAGAGACAACCCCCAATCAAAAAGAGCAAACTCCTAAAAATCACTAGTATAAACATGGCTGTGTTGTACAATGGTGTAAAACACTGTTTATTGAAACACTGAGGGGAAAATACATTTAAAAAATGCGAAAATGTAAGAACTGTTTTGTTTATTCCTCCACTCGCATTTACAAAAGTATCCTCAAATTCATGCGTCAAAGCAATTTGAATAAATGTTTTCTTTTCCAATTTATTTAGTAAAGAAGGTAGGTAATATTTCAATGACTGCGTCAGATAACTTGCGCCCTAGTATTGTAGGGACCACATGTGTTATAAACAATTGCGCGAGTCACTTTTTGTGTATTCAAGTCGTGACGTATGTTTTAAAAAGGATTTGATATTGCTGGAGCCGTAACAAAACGAATAATGTTAGACAACGTCCAAGACCCTCGAAAATCTTTTTTTGTCTCGAGTATGTGCCCCACAACCCAAACAGGAATATTGATATTGAGTATGCACATATGAGTAGATAGAACGCATGAATAATGTTCACGCTTATTTTCTCGGCACACTTCAGTGGCCGGCCAGGCCAAGACTTAGGTGGGAAAATTACGGCGAATGAAGGGTTTAAGAAATGAAACGTGAACTATCTCAGAAGCAGGGTAACGACGGTCCGCGGAACCTTCTACTGGATTGACAAAGTAGCTGAAAGGAGATGTTCATTCTCGAATAATGGAAGTTCCGAGGTATCGTGATTGAAACTTCTCACACAATCCGGGAGTACGAGCAGGCGTTCAAAGTAATACTCAATCTCGAGGACGAAGGGCGACGTCTCGACAAAACCTGTCATAGCGTTGCTTGCGGTCTTGTTTACTGGCCTCCGTGTGGAGCTGAGCACGTTTGCGTGTGTGAGCGAGCATCGAAACGAAAGGTTCTGGTGTAGTTGTGGAGGTTTTCGTCGTTTCATTGAAGAAAGAGGCGTCGATGTTGACTTTCGGCGCATGACTGTATACGAGAAAGAAAGATGAATATCCGCTAATTTGTTGAACAGCGGTGTTGTACGCAAGCTTCACGAACTGCAAGGTTTTGTTCCAGTTATCGTGGTTTTCTCTGATGTACATGAATATCATGTCGGTTAGAAATTGGTGAAGTCGCTCTGTCAGACCATCTATTTGCGGGTGGTAAGCTGATATCTTATGAACTGTGACACAAACTTTGATAATTTTCTCAAGAGCTGCGGACAAAAATGCTTTGCCCCGGTCGCTGATCAACATGCGAGGTGCACTTTGATGCAACACAATGGCTTCTACAAAGAAGGTGGTAACGTTAGAGGCAAATTTAGGCCATAAAGGAGCGGTCTTTGTCTATTGTGTGAGGTGGTTGAAAGCTGTGAGCATCCAGCGTTTGCCTGCTGGCGTTACGGGAAGTGGTCCGATTAGGTCTATTCCAACAACGGCAGAAGGTGTTTCGGGACATGCGACGGCCTGTAATAGGCCAGTAGGAGCTGAGGTTGGCCCTTCCTGGAGTTGACAAAGTGCGCAAGAAGCGACACAAGTAGCGCCAAGGTAGAAATACCAGGCTTGAAGAAAGGCTCCTAACGTGGTTGCAGGTCTTCTGAAAACCCAAGTGACCAGCTGATAGATTGTCATGCAGTGCTTTGAGAACTCGTTTTTGCAGCAAAAGTGGAAGTACTGACACCCACCGATGCCCATCCGTATTGTAAGAATATAGCGCTGCAGGACATTGTTCCCTACCTTGAACTGCTGTAGCTGACGACGTAGTCTGGCATTAGGCGGAGAAGGCCTGCCACTTAGGTATCCAATGATGCGGTTTCAGTAGGGGCCTATCTGCTTCACCCCGAACTTACATTTCTCCTACTTAACTGTGAGGCCCACTTCACTGGCTGTGCAGACATTCTTGTTGTTCTTCCCATGAGGTACCCCAAAATTTAACGCCATCGATGCAGATATGTACCCCAGTTAACCCATCCGAAATCTCGGTTATTATCCTTTGAAAATTCTGTAGAGCCGACGCAATGCCAAAGGGCAGTCTTAGGAAGCGGTAAACACAAATGAACTGCCTAATGTCATGAGGACCTTTCAACCAGAGGTATTCGGTGGAAACCACTGTTGGCATCAAGAGAGCTAAAATATTTCGCCCTTGCCAGTTCGCTTTCGATCTCTTCCCTGCGTGGAAAAAGAAAGGGTTCTGTTTTCAAAACGTCAATCAATTTTCTGGGATCCATGCAGTTGACCATTCTTTTTTCGAGCAATAACTCAGTCAGAAGGCTCACACAACCTAGTCCCTGCTGCCTCCAAACGATCAAGGTCTTTCAACCGGGGTCGAACTGCGTGAGGTACACGCTGCGCCGACTAGACGCGGGTTATCTTTTAGCGCCATACTGTATTCTCGCTATAGTAGTCCGATGCCCGTAAACAACTTCGAATACTCTTCGCGAATGCACTCCTACAAATCATTTTTGCTGATTGCTCTAATGCTAACAAGACCAAACTGTCTGCAAGCGTGCAGTCGTAAGATCGCCTGCCTATCTTTCTTCAACGATTGTATTCTCTTGCAAACGAAGTAATCAGCGACGAAGGCGCCCAGACCAATTCTTCAGCGAGGACAACCAGCATAGAGCATTATGATCGGTAATCACAGTAAAGTAGCCCCGCTACGGTGGTCTAGTTGCTAAGTTACTCGGCTGCTGAACCGCAGGTCGCGGGTTCAAATCCCGGCTGTGGTGGCTGCATTTTCGATGGAGGCGGAAATGTTGTAGGCCCGTGTACTCAGATTTGGGTGCAGGTTAAAGAACCCCAGGTGGTCAAAATTTCCGGAGCCCTCCACTACGGTGTCTCTCATAATCAAATGGTGGTTTTGAGACGTTAAATCCCACAAATCAATCAATCACAGTAAAGTAGCGTCCACACAGATACGGTCGAAATTTCTGAATGGCCCAAACTACAGCAAGACACTACTGTTCTGTTATCAAGTAGGTCTGCTCTACAGGTGTTAATGTGCGGCTGGCATACGCAACCACTCGGTCACGTGAAGTGTCGTCGCACTGAAGGAGGACAGCACCGATTCCGTCACCACTGGTATCTGTGTGCAGGAGAGTGGTGCACTCTCATTGAAGTGACGGAGGACGGGGTCTAATGTTAAAGCACGCTAAGAGCTTGGAAAGCACACTCGCACTCGTCAGTTCATGTGAAAGCCATTCCTGACGTAAGAAGCTTGTGTAACGGCCCCGCAATGGCAGCAAAGTGACTCTGAAGCGAGGTGGAAACTTGTGACCGTAAGCTGCGTGGAGTAACCAGTGGCCACCAGCAGCCGTCAACAGTGTACTTGTAGCGGTGCAGCAGTTGCTCGCGAATGAAGTAATGAAAAGGTTCGCGTCGGATGGTTCGAGTGACAGGAAGGGTGGATGTGCCAGATAGATAATTAAGAAGAGATGCGATCCACGAGTCACGGTGTTGTTTGGTAGCTATCGAGTTGAGATCAAGAAAGGACAATGAGTGCGCGCAAATGGATGCACACGCCAGATATGGAGATAAAGTGGACGGGACAGGGCGTTTGCGTCGGAGTGCTTGCGTCTGCAGCGGTACACAATGCGAATATTGTACTCCTGGATACAGAGTGCTCATCACGCTAGGCGCCTGCAGGGGTCTTTCAACGTGGCGAGCCAGAAAAAGCGCGTTGTGGTCCATTGCTAGATTACACTGGTAACCGTATTAATATAGCCAAAATTTTTTGCGCCCACACCACAGCCAAGCACTCTTTTTCTGTCATCCTGTAATTAGTGCCCGCTTTCGTCAGCATGCGACTTACGTAAGCAACCACGTATTTGCTGTAGCCGGGCTTTCGTCGAGCGATGACAGCGCCAAGACCTACGCTGGTGGCATCTGGGTGTACTTCAGTAGGAGCTGTCTGATTCAAGTGGCGAACAATCAGTGGGCAAGTGAGTGGGCGGCGCAGCGTGACAGAGGTGGTACTGCATGCAGGGGACCAGGTGGAAAAGCCCACTTTACCGCGAAGAAGTATGGTCAACGGTGAAATGATAGATGCGGAAGTATGACGCCAGTTCAAGGAAACTACGCAATTGTTTTACAGCGAAAGCTGTTATGAGATCAGAACACGGGTCACGTACAGCGCGTAGCTGTCCACTGCCACCGCCGTCGCCACCGGTGCCCATAACCAGTATTGCAAGAAATAAAAAGAAACCTTGTTAAATAAAAAAAACACTGAGGAGACAATGAGATTTGAACCCGGGTCCCCTGCTTGCCAGCCAAGCATTCTACCAGTGTGTCACGCTGGTGCTTGGAATTCCTTTGCAAGGCTTTAGGCAGGCTTGATGTCGAAAAAGAAATCTCGCAATATGAGTTATGAATTACTTTGTAGCAGCAAACAAACAACCAGAGGTCAAATAATGTGAATTGCGCAATAAGTGGGTCGTCGACTGCTCGAACAGTTTACAAAAAGCTATATCTTGTTCACATATTGACTGTGGCGCATACCCACGGTGGGAGATCGCGGCGATTACAAACGCTTCTGTCATAATACTGCATCGTCGTCAAGCACAACACAAGTATTTCAGAAAGTTCATTGCAAGCGCGCAGCAGGTACCACACTTCTCTGAAGAATGATGAAAGACAACATAGTGAATGTCTGTCTACTACACAATTAATGAAGGCGCAGTGCATACCCTGCAAATATAAGTAATACTTACATAAGGAGTATTTAAAAAAGCTATGAAATGCCGCTCTTCCAGCTTTCGCTGTGACAGTAGTGCGCGTTGCGCGCAGGCCTGGCGATTTTATTTCTTTGATTGACTGGATGAGCAAGACGAATTACGGCTGCAACCTTGTCAGGGTCGGGTCTAACGATATCTTTGCCTACAAGATGGCCCAATACTTTGGTGGTTTTACTGACTAAGTTGCACTTCTTTGTGTTGAGCTGAAGGCCAGCGTACGAAATGGACGACAGGACCTCGACCAAATGCATGAGTTGCGGAGGAAAAGTGGAAGTATAAATGACAATGTCGTCTAATAATATAAGCAGGTATTATACATGAGGACACGTAAAAGAGTATCTATCTTGCGCTCGAATGTTGCTGGAGCATTGCACAACCCAAAAGGCGTGACGTTGAGCTCGTAAAGCCCGTAATGCATTGCAAAGGCTGTTTTCTCCTTGTCTGCTTCACACATGAGTATTTTTCAACACCCAGGTTGGAGGTCAAGACTGGAGAAATACTCAGCGCTTTGCAGGAAGTCGATCCATGCATAGCAACAGTTATACATCTTTTTTTTGTGTGTGTGGAAGAGGAGGAGGAGGAAAGTTGAAGCGGAAGGACAGGGAGCTTAGTCAGTTGTTAGACTGACTGGCTACCCTGTTAGTGGGAAAGGGGTGAGCAGGATAAAAGATGATAAAAAATGTTGTGAAGAGAGAGAGAGAGAAATTACAAAAGATAGCGACAGAGGAAAGGAAACATCCAAGTGTATACGACATTAAAGTCTGTCCCTGAGGCCGGTTGTCCGCAAAAAGCGCAGCAAAGCTTTCCAAGCCTTCTGGGCTGAGGATGGGCTAGTCCAATGACCCAGAATTGTTCCGACAAAGGCCGATCATCCAGTATATTCAGAGCTGCAGTCAGTTCTTGTCTTCGCGCGCTGGAATGGGTGCTTTCATACAGCAGGTGCGCGATAGTTTCTTCGCAGCGGCAATAAGCACATGCAGAAGAGCTGTCCATTCCAATGAGATAGGAGTATGCGTTCGTGAAGGTCGCTCCAAGCCACAGGTGGCATAGAAGAGTCTCTTCGGCTAGAGATATCCCTGAAGGAAGACGAAGCTGTGGATCGGGATCCAAGTTATGCAGGCACGCGTTTGTGAATTCTGTTGAGTTCCACTTGTACCAGGCAGAGACACTTTATTTTTTGTTCTTTTATTACTGCCTCACCATAATTTTTTGTACCAGTGTGAGGTCACGTGCAAGTGAACGAAGTCTTGTAGCTGCGTCGGTTCTTGAGAACAGGATGGCTGTGTATTGGGTACTGTCGTGTGCAGATCTAGCGGCCTCATCTGCTCGGTCATTGCCATATATACCACAATGACCTGGTATCCACTGATATACTATGCTCGGCTGTTTCTCAATTTCTTGGTGATGAAGAAGCCCTATTTCAGCTACTACTCTTCATTACGTTCATGTCGAAAGGGGGACATAAAAACATTGAAGAGCTGCCTTTGAGTCTGAGAAGATGGGCCAAGTTTCCGAAGGTTCTTCAAGTATAAACTCCAGAGCTGCACGTATGGCGGCGAGTTCTGCAGCTATTGACGACGTCAAATGCGATGCCATGAATGTAATTGTGATGCGCCTCGCGGGAAGAAGCACCGCCCCTGCTGAACTTACTGAAGACACCGAGCCATCTGTGTAAATGTGAAGGTGTCCGTTGTGCTTCTCTTGCAGGAAGAGTAATGTGGCCTGTTTCAGGGCTAGATACGACGACTTTTTCTTATTTTGGATGCCAGGAATTGTAAGATGAGCTTTGAGTGGGTGTAGGAACCACAATGGTAACGGCGGCCGTGCTGCATGCGTGAAGTGCAATGGAAGCACTGTGCAATGCGGAGCTACAGTTGCGCTGAACGCTGAGTGGGGCCTAGAAGTTCGAATTGAGGTGAGGTGATGTGATGGAAGCCGAGCGAAATGTCTTGGATGCCTTCTCGAAGCGTCTACGCGGATGTATGCGTTGACTGGATAATCACGCGCAATGATGACTGTCGCTGCTGTAGACGCGCATCTCGGGAGACCAAGACATATTCGCAGTGCTTGAGCTTAGATCGACTGAAGGACGCGCAAGTTTGTTCTTCGGATTTCGCAAAGCACGGGTGAGCTGTATCACATGTAACCGAGAAACAGAACAGTGTAGAGTTGAAGCATTGCTCGTACCGATGCACCCCGCGTTTTTCCAGCAAGAAATCTCAGCTTTTGGGTGATCAAGATGAGTTTAGTTTTCATGTGGGCGATGTGAGGCTCCAGGAGAGGTCGCTATCAACTATGACTCCGAGGAATCGGTAGGTCTTTACGTAGTTGATAGTGTTTCTGTTGATTTTAGTAACATATAGACTCATCGCCTTGTGTGTGAATGCTATAAGCGAGCACTTTTCTGATGGCAGCTCTACTCTCCATTCTTCCAGGTACTTTGTCGATAGTGTAACCGCTCTCTGAAGCCGGGCACGCAAATGAAGGCGTGTTAAGCCTGACGCCCTCATGCAGATGTCATCTGCATATATTGATAGATGAACTGATTCTGGAAGTGCGTCAACCAGGCCGAGGAGCGCTAGATTAAAAAGTGTGGGGCTAAGAATACCACCTTCAGGCACATTGCGAAGGATGCAATGATGCATTGCTGTGTGATTCCCCATCTGTACAAAGAATGTTCTGCCTTTCAAATAGCTGTCGATTCATTGGTAAACCCGACCCCCTAATCCAAAAATTTCCATGACATCCAGAATGGCTTCATATGATACATCATCGTATGCACCTTTCACGTCCTAGAACAACGCTGCAGATCAAAGTTTCAGTCTTTTTGATGCTGCACAGACGAGACCAGGTCAATAACGTTTTCAATTGTGGACCGCCCACGCCGAAAGCCCATCGTAGCACCAGGGTATACCTCGTGGTGCCCCAGGTACCACCCTAGGTGAGTCAAAATCATCCTCTCCATCACTTTTCCGAAACAGCTGGTAAGCGTGATCGGGCGATAAGAGGTCAAGTTCAGAGGAGATTTACCTGGTTTAAGCACAGGGACGAGTCGGCTGGATTTCCACGAATGAGGGACAAATCTGCTGCTCTGCGAGTCATTGTACACGGATAGAAGTGCCCGTCGAGCTTCTTCACCGAGGTTGCAAAGAGCCGTGATGCCATCCGGACCAGGTGATGACGATCGTTTGCATGCCGTCAGGGCCACTTGTAGTTCCTCTAGAGAGAAAAAGGTGTCCGTTCTCGAATCTCCGGAGACTGGAGTGTTTTCTAGGTGACGAATGGTACACGCGGACGCCTGACCGGCAACTTTCATGCTTAAATCGTCTGCTACTTTAATGTTTGTGGGGCCTCGGTGGAGAGACTGACACTTGAAGGGGCGATGTTGATGTGGCGATGTTCGTAGGCCACGAACAATTCTCCATGTCTGCGTCAAAGGCTTGTGTGGATCCAACGATTCGCACAGAGGTTTCCACCGAAAGGACCTAAGTCAATTGATTTTTTTCTGTAGGTACCTTGCCTGCCTCAAGTCGTGAATAAACTTGGTGCGCCTATATCTTGGTTCTGCATGACGACGGATCTCTCTGAGCCATTCCAATTCCGCTTCATGTTGACAACACTTCAAAGTATGTTCAATATGATAAGTCGCTTCTTCAGCAGCACCTCTAATCATATCCTCGATGGTGTCGAGAGGAGGCGCTTTATTTTCTTGACATCTCTTTTCCGTCAAAGACCTGAACTTTGTCCAGTCGATGCGAGTCGAAGTGTCGTAGTTTTGCAATTTTTTCAGGCCCTTGATCTTTAAATAAGTTGGTATGTGGTGACTTCCAAGAGTTTCATAGTCTGCAAACCACTTAGCCTTTCCAATTAGGCTTCGTGACACAACTGTCAAGTCAAGGCAGCTGCTGTATGTCGTTCCACGTAGAAACGTTTGGCTTCCGTCGTTTACACAAAGTAGCTGCTGCTCCAGAGCAGAGGAGAATACTTACCTTCCATGACGGTCTATCTTCGAACTTCCCCATAGTGGGTAGTGAGCGTTGAAATCTTCGGCGATGGTGCATGGTCCAGGTGTGGCTGTTAACAGTGCACGTAGTCTTTCAGGTTCAAAACGGCTTGAAGGTGATATATATGCGCCACTAGCATGAAATTGAGGTCTTTACGTTTTACTGTCGAGCAGACATACTCGTTGTCATCGTGAGGTGCTACACAGTGGTCGATATATATAAGGTGGCATCTGATATATACAATGACTTTGCGCTGTTCGTTGCAGGTAGCGGACTTCAGGCTTCCTACCTAGATAGTCGTATTGCATTGTGTAGCCGTGGCTCACAGATAAAAATAACTTGAAACTGGTTTTTAAACTCAAATTGTCGGATATCAGAAATTCGGGGCTTGAGGCTTCGGGCATTCTACTGAAAAATTGAAGCTCCTTTGACTTCTTTACGAAAACTTGCAGAGGAGGAGCCATGGTGCCATTCCGGACTTGATAGCACCGGCTTCAGCACATCCACTAACTGAAGTGCACTCTTAGCAGCCGGACTGTCAATGCTAGTGATGAGCATACGAATGGTATTCATGAGGGCCTTTACCATGGCTACGATTTCCTTATTGCGATTATCACCGCATTCTCATTCCGAAGTGATTGTAGACAACGATGCGGTGGCTGAAACGGCGGGTGCTGAAACATGCGGTGGCTGAAACGATGCGGTGGCTGAAACATGGCCAGCGCATTGGCAGCGCTGGCCATGTTTCAGGCGAGCCGGTGATGCTCTTGTCTTGCTTGGATGATTTGTCGTCGGTATGTCTGGACACTTGAGGTGGTACACCGGCGATCATTTGGTGAGGTGCAGTCCTTGCTTCAGCACTGGGCCTCCTCAGGGGCCTTTGGCGACGAAACCGCCGGCGTCGTACTTTGGAAGCGGCCTCCCTGTGAGTTGAGCCGTCGTAGACAATTTGCCTCAACACTTGCATTTCCTTTTTCATGCTTGGGCAATCGTTCGACGATGCTACGTAATGACCATGACAGTTTCGACATTTTCGAAGTTCTACCTGGCAAGCGTCTGCGCTATATGATTCTGAGCATAGCAAGCCCACAGCCAGGTTTGTACAAACAGCACTGACATGTCCTAATCTGTAACATTTCCAGCATTGAAGGGGCTTCGGTACTAAGGGTCGCACTGTGTGTCGAAACTCGCTGACCTTGACTTGCGAAGGAAGCCTGTCTTCCTTGAACACAAGCTTCACGCAGCGCGATTTTCCAAGGCGACGGGCTTGCAGTATGGTAAGTTCTGCAGACACCGGTTTGATGAGAGCAACAAAGTCACTTTCGCTGATGGAAATGTCGACGTCGTAAATGACGCCTGCAGTGGATTCGCGGCCATCAGGTATGTATGAGCGAACATTGTTGTTATCCAACATCTTGACGTTGCTCCACACGTCCAATGTGCTTCGTTCAGTGACGTCTACGGCGAAGATATTCTTAAGGCCATTGATCCGCATGTCCGTGATCTGTCTCTGGGCGAGTTCCTCAAAAGTCCTAGACGCGGCTTGACAACTGAGCCGGCTGAGACTATGAGCCGCATCGACCGGCACAAACAGAATTGTGTATATCATAGGCTCTCGAATCTTCGTAGCATTCTTACTTGTTGATGGAGACGGCATCACTAGACTTATTTTTGGCTGCCACCTTGTCACAGGCATGAAGTTGCCTTTGTCGGAGCTTTCGTCGCTGGCCATAGAGTAAATCAGCGTGTCTTCGCTCTCGGCATCAATCGGGAGGCCCATACGCTTTCTCGTGGTAGCTGCAGACGACGTCGATGGTTGCGGTGGAAACCCAGGCGAATCCACGTCCATCGCCACAGTCACTGGAACGGTGTCTTCCACAAAGCCACACAGAAACTTTCCCAAATTACAGATACTGACAGCAGTGTTCTACGCCAGAATCACTTCGTCGTCATCCATATCTGAACAACGCCTCTTTGTAGGTGATTTTATTAGGTTCCCTATGATGAACACAAAAAACGGACAGAGGCATCTTATTTCTGCACCAACACCACAAAAGACAACCAAAGCAAGATGAAAAGTGCATAATTGCACGTCTGAGCATGTCAGCGATGTTTTCCTCAATTATTTGCTGTACCGTTGAGACACACGGTATAGGCGGTGGCTTACAATGGAGCTGCCGTCGATTTTATTGAGGTACGGCTTATAACCTTGGAATGTGCATCAAACAAAAGGCTGTGCTTTTGGAGAAAGTCTAAAAATTCCCTGTTGTGCTCTGCAGTGAGGTGGGTAACTATGGCAGCATTGAAAGCAAGAGTGGCAGCTTGAAGATCAGTTGAAGCAGACAAAAGCGGTGATTCTGCGTGAAGGGGAACCAGCGAAAAAAGCTCGGTGTCAGCGAAGAAACTCACAGCAGTGCCCTGGAGCAGCATCACTGGAGAAGAAGTTGAGTTAAAGGCAGTCTACCAATGTTTTACCGTTCATAAACCGGACAAGGCCAGGTGCGATGGTAAACACCGCAGATTTGGAGTGAACTGACGGTGTAATGGTCGCGTCACCGGCAACGATAGCATCATACACAATCGTGTGGTTATGTTCATCTCCCGGCGAAATACAACAACTAGCTGCGACGACGAAACGGAAGATGTATGCATAAACATCGCAGGAACATTTACTTTCTGACATATTATTTACTCGTGGACGGTACGACATAAAAGCTGATGCTGAAGAAAGGAAGTCCTATACCAAATTGAGTGTGTGATTGTACGAAGCGAGTACAAGAAAGTGAATGTGATGAAGGATGCCATCAATGAAAACACCCACTGTGCAAACACTTGAAGGCTGAATGGTGACTCCATCTGCGCAACGAAGAGGAGGGCCATGGAGTCGTGAACTTTCTCAAGAGGGACAAATAACGCAAAGTGATTCGCCTGTGTCTATCAGTACTTCATTATGTATATGTATACCTTTAACATACACCAATAAAACATTTTATGGGTGGTCCCTGTGAGTTTGGTGCAGTTCAAAAGATGCAGTTTCGCCTCCTGGAGCTGCACTATTTAGTCTTTCAGTTGACGGTCGGGAGTCAGATTAGTATGTCGAAGTGCAGAAGAGGAACGCTGAGTTGGTGAAGGGAAGCGACGGCGCGAGGAGCGGGAACTACCAACTGCGCTTAAGTTCTGCGAAGACTTCGACCAACGTGAGCTGTTGTCGTATGGTCGGCAATACGGCGGTTCAGTGTTGTAGAAGTCGTCCCATCTAGGGTCATCATGGTTTCGTCCTTCGTCTCCCTGACGACATCAGCAAAACCTTGAAATGTGGCCGCAGATGCCGCAATAGAAGCAATTGGCCCGCGGAGTGCGCCTGGTGATTCAAACAAGACATAATGTATCTGCAATTTTACCCTCTCTGCAAAAAAAAATGTCGATAGCGAAACAACACACCAACAGTATATGAAAAGAATTTGGACCTATTTCAACGTGGTGGGTCCAATTCATATCTTCTGAAAATATAACGCCTAATTCTTTATATTTCCTCAGAATCGCAATGGGAGCACCATCTATAAATAATTGTTTACTGAAACAAGGCTGCCTTTATATAACCCTGAACATTAAAGCCTTTGATTTCGATCTTTTAATTGTTAGCGCATTATAACGAGACCATGCTGACAGATTCGAAAGAATACAGCGAAATTTCTGAAACCCATCATCAAATTTGTGGCGAGAGACAAACAAACTTTTATCGTATGTGTACAACACTATAGATGCATCACTGACAATATGAGCGATACCATTTACAGAGACATTGAATAGTGCCGATCTCATGACGCCACCCTGTGGTACTCTCGCTTTAATTTCACTATACGAGGAGCAGAATTGTTTATTAGCAATGCACTGAGGCCGCCCAAAAATGTACAACCAAAACAATAAGTAGTCAACGCCATAGATACTTTAGTCGCCAAGCTCTTAATCTAAAATTTTATGTAACCAAGTAATTAAGTGACCAGGTCACCTACGTGTTCATCATAGTCGACATGAAGGTGACCGTTGCTTTTCCTTCCATCAAAACCGCAGGAGGTAGCATTCCAGTACTCATATTCACCAGTGATTCGATATAAGTTCGTATTTGAACTGGAACGTAGAATTACACATTTTGAAGGTGAAAAAGACCGCCATGTGAATATGAAGAGAAAGACGGAACGAGCATTTTTATTGAAACGGCAAACTGAGGTTCCCGTGCGTGGAGCCCTTATTTCAGAGCCCCACTGGAACGAGCAAATTGCTTGACCTGTTCCAAGGTTGTCTACTCACTTTCCAGATCCCGCCGAATCATACCCATACCTGCCACAAAATTCAATTTCGTTGCGTGTCATGACGAATGAGTCGCCCTCTGCTGGCATCTGTCGGCAAATCCAACTGATGTATACGTGCCCACAGTTGCTTTTCATGAGTTATTAGGTCAGTTAAATTTCTAATTATAGCGACGCACCAATAGCACATCAAATTTGCCACATGTGTTAACTAATAAATCGCAATTAGGGTTTTGTACGCAAATAAATGATCAGCACAATTATCTAGTAAAGGTGTAGACAGCTGTGTTAATACGCAGGTTCCGGAGAGTGCTCTTTGTGAAGAATGAGATTAATTGAATGTACAAAAACACTGGTGTAGCAATAATAAATAAAACTGAACTCACAATCATCAATTGTTCTGACCGAAAAAAATTTTATTCATGCAAATCATTCATTTAAAAAATCTCCAGTGTTATGATACACACCCATGTAAATGTGATTGTACCCACGTGTGCTTATGAGGATGTATGGGGTTACTTAAACGTATTAAAGTCTCGGTGCGCCAATAGCACGTAAAAATTTAGCGCTAACGTTAAAGAATGGTTCATCATAAAACTTGTATTGTACGCGAGTGATTGCTCGTACATTTCACTAGTAAATGGAAACGCAGCCATGGGATGTGGATATGTCATCGTGTGGTTATTATTTGGTATGACGATTATTTTCTCAAAACGTCACCGCACGTTAGTACATCGCCTAGAAGAATGGCCTTGTTCTTTCTTGGTATAGCAATGGTTTCTCGCCTTTCTGCGTGCGTCGATGCCTTTGAAGAGCTTATTATGCATTCCATAAATTGGCACACAGCTTGCATTCGTAGCCCCTATCACACAAGTATTCCTGCTTTCATTAGTAAACAAAGCTTTCGTATCCACGCAATGAAATTAGGGCAGTTAGTGTGCTTGCAGGTCTGCTAGCCTATGCGAGTGCCGTGGTGTGAAACGAAAGTAGACTTTTTTTGGGAAATGCTTTACCACAGCACCGCCGTGGTTGTCTGGTGGTTAAGTTACTCGGCTACTGACCAGCACGTCGCGGGAGCAAATCCCGGGGCCGGCGGCTGTATTTTCGATAGAGGCCAAAATGCTGTAGGCCCGTGGGCTCAGATTGAAGTGCACGTTAAAAAACCCCACGTGATCGAAATTTTCTGAGCTCTCCACTACGGCGTCCCTCATAATCATATGGTAGTTTTGGGACGTTGAACCCCACGAATCAATCAATCAAATGATTTTGCCACAGTTGGTTCTTGTAGTACATGCACGTTCGGCAATATTTAGTGCAAGTTTTCTATCCCACATGCTGCAATAATAGTGCTTCTCGCCTGCATGCATGCTGCGAAATAACGCGAGACTGTTCTTCCGTGAAAATGTTCTAACCCATACTTTGCAATTCTTACGCTTCTGATGCTTATTCGTGCGTTCGTGTGCACGGAGATGTCCAAGCTATGCGAATGGCTCGGTGCATGTTGCACACTCGAAGGGCTTTTTGCCTGTACACATGCTGACATGTTTTGTGTGTTCACCCCTTCGTGCAAATGATTTATCACAAAGGCCGCAATGGTATGGCTTCTCACCTGTATGCGTGCGGAGATGTCTTTCGAGGCTGTCCTTTCGTGTAAATAATTTATCGCACGAGTTGCAATAATATGAGTTTTCGCCTGTATGCACGCGGAGATGTTTTGTTAGGTTGCTCTTTTTTGCAAATGACTTAGTGCATGTTGCACATTTGAAGGGTTTCTCGTGTGTACACATGCTGAGATGTTTTGTGAGGTCATCTCTTCGTGCAAATGATTCATCGCAAAGACCGCAACTATATGGCGTCTCGCCTGTATGCCTGCGGAGATGTGTTTCGAGGTTATCCTTTCTTGTAAATGATTTATGGCATGAACCGCACTGATATGGCTTCTCGCCTGTATGCGTGTGGAGATGTGTTTCGAGGTTGTCCTTCCGTGTAAATGATTTATGGCATGAGCCGCAATGATATGGCTTTTCGCTACTATGCGTGAGTAGATGTGCTTTAAGGTGATCTTTTCGTGTAAATGATTTATCGCATGAAGAACAATGATATAGCTTCTCGCCTGTATGCGTAAGCATGTGATTTGTGAGGTACTCCTTTCGTGAGAATGACTTACGGCATATGATGCAAGGATGGGGCTTCTGCCCCGTATGCGTGCGCCAATGTCTCTTGAGATCACTCTTCTTTTTAAATGATTTGTCACAAACACGACACTTGTGGCGCCGTTGCCCCGTCGACTTCTGGCCGTGGTTGACGTCGCCGTGAACAACGTCGAGGTCCTCGCACTTTTCCCTTTTTGAGAAGCCAGTAGCGTCCCTACGAGATTGGAAAATGCAATCTAATACAGCGCATACATTATTCCGTGAAAGGACAGCAGCTCGTTTTCGTCAATAAAGAGTTTGGAGTAAACATGACGCTTTTTATCGCTTAATCGTACTCTACAGCATTAGGTATTTTCGTTTAGGCTTCATTGGCATTGTTCAGCAGCAACTCAAGACCGCTGCACATGATACGCAGTAATTTTTCTTAGAAAACGCGCACTGGTTTTTCTGTTAAAACGCATAAATATTTTTGACGTAATTATTCAATAATCAATTCCTACTCGCACATTACTACTCAATACGACACGACAGTGTGTACAGTCAACTGAGCAAAAGCTCTAATGAAAATTTCGTGCATCTAAAATGGAGTAATTCTTGAGGATCAAGTCGCGAGACTGCTTTTTTTTTCAAAATAACTTCAAACCGACAATCACATGGTTGACTGCTTATAGTATTTAGTCATCTTAGCTGGGCCCAACGTCCCAGCTGAGCGCATCGGCAAAATATATCTATGCAAGCTTTGCGAAATATTCCCAAGCAAAATAATTTTACATCGACAGCGCGGTATTGTGGTCTCATCTGGTGGAGATAACACATGTAAGCGATCATGACTGTTTACTACACTGCAACAAAGTAAAAGGAAGGTTGTCATTTTCCATCGTTGACTGTAGCTTGTTTTGGTAATACACGATGCCAATATTCCGGAGCTACTCCGGGTTTGTTGACGTGTGGTACATTCGCAAGGTTGTAAAAATTACTGTTACCTCTAAGACAATGATCATAAAAGTTCGTGCTCTGGATGAACGTACGACTTTCCTAATGAACTCATTCACCGTACAAAGTTTTTTACAGTTAGATTACTAGCTGTAACAAAATATTAACGTTTTCAAAATTAAATAAAATATTTAAACTACGGGTATGGAAAAACTTTACTTAAGTCCGTCAGGGCGTGAACTAGCACGTAGTGGGCTGCTCCCACGTCTTGGTCTCATCGAACTGCCCATAGCTGCGACTGAATTCCCTGCTGCGCAGGGCAGCATCCCATTTTGACGATGTAACGTTTTCAACACATAACGCAGGGCACTGCCAGAACATGTGCTCTAAGCTGGCGGAGTCTTAGCAAAGTGCACATGTGTTTGACGTGTAAATGTCTGGGTAAATTTTGTGCAGGAGTGCAGGACCGGGATATCCCCCAACCTGCAGGAGTCTGAGCGCCAATGCCTGAGGCCTGTTCAGTTTACTGTGCGGTGGCGGATACTTTCACCCTTTCGCATAAAAGTTTTTGAAAAGTTCATCCTACGTTGTTGGGGGATCTTTGTTGTCCAGAACCTCGTCGTCACGCCAATCAGCAGCTACGTGGTCGATGACTCCTCGCGCAGCTTTGTGGTGCCTCTCGTTGAGATTGGAAACAGTGCACTCAATCTGTGCCATGTGAGCTGGGAACAAGACGATTGTTTGTTGTTCTACCTCCTTATTTCGCAGGATCCCCAAGGCTGATTCCGAGATGGTGCCCCTACCGATTGCTCAGACTGGTGATCTCGATTCACTGTATATTGTTGTTCTCCCGTCGTCTAGCAGGGCCAAGGCTATGGAGACTCGTTAGGCAACCTCGGCCGTTGTGGTCTGGGCCGACTAGGAGTTTGCAACAATGCCATTTTGATCAACAGTGACTGCAACGAATGCTTTTCCGTTTGGGTACCGTGCAGCTTCAACGAAACAGCAACTCCGGGCTCTCTCAAGGAGGGCTTTAGCCCTAACCCGTCATCAGCCTACACTGTCTTCAGGATGGACATTCAGAGGTATTGATGTGGTGGAAATGAAACAAATAATTCAAGGAGACGTAACATGGTATAAATACCGGGTCTGCGTGCTTGACATTCTCTTTTTAATCATCTTGACAGAATGCTTTGGCGTTGATTGAGGGCGTGTCGGTTTATGAGGACGGTAGTTTTGTACATACGACGCGTTCCAATAATCAGCCATAACAGCTGAACGGCCAGGCCTGCACGGAACGCGCAGCACACTATTAGAAAGCTGGAAGACCGGCTGAGATGCGTGACAACGGATAGAAGCTTGCGAATGATTCTGTGCTATTCTTTCATGCTGTGGTGAAGGATGATCAAGAATCAGGCCTGGCGATATTCTAATGAATTGCACCATTCGACAACCCACTCGTTACACAATTCGCATTGGGTGGCACCTGGCTGTTCCTTTGCTGGTTGCTTTGCTGGTATAGGAAATATGAAAGCCATAATCAACCTTAATTGGCAGCCCCCGAAACGCGTACCGGTTCCCTACGTTCAGAAAACCAGCGGGATGTTATCGCAGATCTTCAAGAAGGAAGGGGTTCGCATTGCGCACGCGCCTTCGTGTACGCGTGTCCCTCTCTCCCCCGCCCGAAAGACCGACCAACAATCGACAGGAGCCCCGGTGTCGTTTACAAAATTCCGTGCGCCGAGTGTTCTTTTCGTATATCGGCGAGACGAAAAACCAACCGGAACGACTGAAGCAACACGCCAACGATGTGCGGAAGGTCTACAAAGAGCGCAGCGCAGTCGCCGAACATGCTGAGGTGTTGCATCACCGGATAGATTTTGAAGCGACGGCCATCCTTGAAAGCGAGCCGAATATTACTTGAGTCGTGGCACATACAGAGGATAGCCCATAACATCAACCGCTCTCTCGGAACCCTTCCCCCAGAGTATACACATGGACTGCGCTCGACGGCAAAACGAGAGAGAGAAAGAAGGTCATTATCTGCCCCGCGAGTGCTTTTGAGGTCACCGCTGCTACGTAGCCTCCGCAGTCACCCCTGAGGAAGGAACCATGTCGGTTTAAAAACGTCGGGTTTATTCAAAACTTTTGGTTGGAGTCTAAATAATCTACCAAGTATTGCCGCGGTTTCACGTGCAGGAATTTTTTTGGGAGTTGTTGGCTGTCCGAGTGCGATTGATTTCCTCTTCGGGAGCTTGCAGCACGCGTCTTTGGCGCGGCGACCTCCGTATACGTCCAAGTTTAACGACTGTCCATCGAGGTCAAGTGTTGTAAGGAAGGTAGGCGTACGCAGTCTTCTGTTTCGGGAAAGAAGGGGGAGGGAGGTTTCTCACATCTCCCATCTTCCTATTACGTCAAGGTATGAGGCTGTCTTTGCCACCTCCTCCCCCCTAGAAAACTGGGGTGAGCAGACGCCACCTTTGCCCTCACCTCCCCTTGCCTGAAAACGCTTTAGAAAACGCCTATGTTTTCGCAAGCGTGATCACGGAATATCGAGAATCATCCGCAACATTCGTAACCCACGTGCTGATTGATATCTGGGGTTTAACGTCCCAAAACCACTATATGATTATGAGAGACGCCGTAGTGGAGGGCTCCGGAAATTTAGACCACCTGGGGTTCTTTAACGTGCACCCAAATCTGAGCACACGGGCCTACGGCATTTCCGCCTCCATCGGAAATGCAGCCGCCGCAGCCGGGATTCGAACCCGCGCCCTGCGGGTCAGCAGCCGAGTACCTTAGCCGCTAGACCACCATGGCGGGGCAACCCGCGAGCTCCTAGCGATCGCGCGAAGACGTCAGCGTCACCTGCCGGGTAAGACAAAGACGTTTTAATGGGCCCTGATTGGTTTGAATCCGCGGCTATAATGCAATGCACACGCTTGCACCTGATTGGTGAAAGGAAAACCCCGCGATCTTCCGGTAAAAATATAAAAGAGTTTTAGAATACCGTTTGCAAGCACTGTGGGCGTATCGGGCGCCATTTGAGCTTTAGAATAGCGTTTGCCCTGCTGCGATCCGCAACGCACGACCGCCGCGACACCATAGCCTCAAAACCAGCGCTTGCGGGCCACATACGGGCCGCCATTACCGCACACAATTTCGGATTTTTCGCGTGCGGTCCACGACCGCGAACGCCGACTCGCGTTACGAAGAATGCGCAGTGGCAGCGGCCGCAAGGGGTCACGGTGCGCTATTATAAATCTCCCTATTGACACATTGGGGGGGGGGGGGGGGGTGCTGGCACTCTCTGTAAAGTTGTTTGCGCTGCGTGGTGCACATGTCTCGCCCAAAAGCTGCATTTCGAGTTACAACCATCGGGCGGTAGGTGGCGCTGCGTTCGCTTTGATCGCCACTATCTTCATCATGGTTGGTAGAGTGTTAGCACCGGTGGAGCCTCTGGCGCAGGGCAAGCCTTATTGGCGTGCGAGAGAGTTGAGCGAGTCTCTTCGGCGCATGGCTGTCCACCAACGGTTGTCTCTAGCGTTGGTCCCCGGTGCGTGGCACCACGGGTTGCGCGTCGGGGGCCCTTGTGGCAAGTCAAGCATTGGTGACGACGCCTTGGTGTGTTATTGTGTTTGTCATGTTTTGGAGTGTATGGTAATATTGTGTAAAGATGTCCTAGCGTGTTTATCACGATTGATGATGTATAATATTTCGGCTGACAGTATCTTACTTTAAATATTAGTTAAATAAATGTATGTTGTTGTTGTTTGGTTTGTACCGACCGTGTCTGCTGTGTCCGTTCACTCCAAAAGCGTGGAGTGGCACTCGCCATTTGTAGACACCACACTGGCACCCAACGTGGGGCTCTTGGAGCATCGGACGACAGTTTTCACAATTCGGTACAATCTTTTGTTAGAGCTGGCGTAGTGTAGGCATAGGGGGACTTCTCGTTGCTAGCGTCGGTTGTGTGCTTTGTTGAGAGCGAGGACATCGGTATTTTTGACGTGTTTTAACTTGTCGGCAGGTTGAGTTTTTATTTTTTTTTCTGCTCGCAAGTAGTGTTTTTGTTGTCGTTGGTTTTCATGAACGTTGTGCAGCTTGGACGACAGCCGTGCAGTCTGCATGCTGGGGTGAGCAAGGCTTAGAGCACCTGGTTTGTAGGCCAGGCCCGAAGCGAGGGAGAACGGAAGCCTCGTGGGTGGCCCGATTTTCTGTGAATAGCTTCTTCTATCTCTTTGGGCTCAGGAAGCCGGGCGTTGTTGCTGTCTGGAATTGCGGCTCGACGCCGAGGCGTCATAACACCGCCCAGGACTGTGGACGATCGGTAAGCTGCTGTGTGCGGTGAGTGATAGGGCCACCTTACAGAGTGGATGTCTTCTTGTGGCTGCCTCTTCTGCGCCTAGGCTGGGTGCTGGGTGGATGGCGGATGTTGTCGAGTGACTCATTAGGCCTAAGGCTCTGCGCAGCCGCCTGTCGCACCTGACACAACTAGGTGGATCGTGGCGTCGATGTGTTGCACTCTGCTTTCCTCACTTTTTATCTTGCGATGCACAAGTTAGGAAAAGTTACCTTTGTTTTATTTTTGAGCTGGGCGTCTCGGCCGCCGATGTATTAGCTAGCAGTACTGACCTTCGTACCACGTGGGCGAAAACCCGTAGCTCCCTTCCCTAGGCTCTGCTTCATTGTTTATGTCGAGTGTTCTGGAATGTACGCAGCGGGAGTGATGTCATTCACGGCTGGCTGTCGTCTGCACGTCGTCTGCACCGCTGGCCAGGAATGCGGGGGTAAGGTCGGGCGATGGACTTGCCTAGGACCAGCGCAACTGCCTGCAGTCCGGCGTCCTCGTGAGTGCCGGTCGTAACCGGAAGACGTGTCGGCGCGAGTAACGGATCATCGCGCCGACGGCACCGTTGCTGTTGCGAGACCGGTACTGAGGTGAAGTCATCGAGCCGGACAGTGCAGCACTGTCGACCGGCGGTGGTGTCATGGTGCACGGACATTATGAATAGACATATGTTGTCATTTTTTTTGTTACAGCTTGTGTAGCTGATTTCTTTGTTTTTTTCGGAATATGGTTTGAATTAAGGTTGAAGGGGATGTGGGGGTGCTCGCACTCCCTGTAAAGCTATTTGCGCAGCGTGGCGCCCGCGTCTCGCCCAAGAGCCACATTTCAGGTTATAACCACCGGGCGGTAGGTGGCGTTGAGTTCGCGTTGATCACCACTATCATCATCACAGCTGGTAGAGTGGTAGCACTGGCGGGGACCCCTGGCGCAAGGCAAGCCTTGTTGGTGTGCGAGAGAGTTGAGCAAGTCTCTTCGGCACGTGGCGGTTGCCGCCAACAGTTGTCTTTAGCGTGGACCCCCGGTGCGTGGCACCGCTGGTTGCGCGTCAGGCGCCCTCGTGGTAAGCCAAGCGTTGGCGACGCCACCTTGGGTGTGTGTTACTGTGTTCGTCATGTTTTGGAGTGTATGGTAAAATTGTGTAAGTATGCCCTAGAGTGTTGACCACGATTGGTGTTTTATACTCGGCTGACAATATGGTTGTTCAAAAATTAGTTAAATATATGTATGTGTGTTCGATTTGGACTGACCTCATCTGCGGTGTGCGTTCTCTCCAAGAGCGTGATGGTGTCGCTCACCATATTGAGACACCACAACACATACGTACTCGAATTTTTCTGTGTCACCAAACGCTACTGCTATGCCACATCTGAGAGAGAGAGAGAGAGAGAGAGAGAGAGAGAGATTAATGAAAGAGGAAGAGACAAAAAGGACGCTATTTTCTGCCTCCCGTCGCGGGGGCACGGCTCAGCGCCTTTAGGGATCGGGGAAGGGGAAGTAAAGATGATAGGAAGAAGAGAGGAAGGAAAGAAAAAGTGAATGTCATGGCAAGAGAACGTCTTGTCAGTACAGTCAGTAGTGCGAGTGAAAAGAGTCCGTCTATAAGGCGGCGAGGTCCGCGCAAGCACAGAACTCGAGGAAGGCTCGAAGGGCTTTCGTCTTCGAGCGTGCGGGAAAAAGTATGTCTTCCATTGTTTCGGCAGGTAGTCCAAGCAGACGATAGCGGCTTACCAGTGCGCAACGCTCAGTGGCCAGGTCAGGGCAGGAGCAAACAATATGCTGCAGCGTTTCGTCATCACCGCACCTTCGGCACGCTGGCGATGAAGAGCGACCCGCGGAATACATGCGTGCCGCAGGCCAGACGCTGCCAGTACGCAGGCGAAGCAACAACCGCCGCTCGCATCTGTCCAGGCCGGTCTCCGGAAGGGATGGTGGAGGTTTGCCGCTTGCCACCCGTGTGTCAGGGTGGGCCGTTGGTAAGAGCTTCCGCAGTCGCTGCCGTGAGTAATCCGACTGGGTTACCGCCTTAGTGACTGGCGTGTCGCAGTGGTGTGCTGCCTTAGCGGCGGCGTCAGCCTCCTCGTTGCCAGCTATTCCAACGTGCGAGGGAAGCCAGTGGAGGGACAGGCGCACACCACTCTCTTTGATGGCGGTCAGTTTTGCGTGCAGCAACGCCACAGTTATGCCTGCTTGGTCTGGTTGGAGCAGCGCTTGTAGGGCTGGTCGGGAGTCGCACAGAATCGCCACAGGCAACTGGGGTAACGTGGCAGCAAGGTGGTCGGCTGCCAAGTGAAGGCCGGCCAATTCAGCTGCAGTGGAGCTGGCGTGAAAGGGAAGTCGGCAGCGGATGGTTGTCCCAGTCGATGGTATGACGCAGGCAGCCGCGGCCGAATGGGGGCTGTCCCGAACGGACCCGTCCGTGAATACCAGGAGCTGCCCCTTAAGTCTTTCATGAAGTTTCGCCACGGCTGCCTGATGGAGCTCGCATGCCGGTGTGCGCCTTTTTCTGAGGTTGTCCAGAGTTAATTGTACGTCCAGAGGCTGCTGGTGTGGTGGAGGGGGTTGGATTGGACTGGGGGGATCGGGGACCAGCTCTTCATAGAGAGCGCAGATCTGTGCCATCCGTGACGCTGGTCGGCTCCGCAGTCTCCGAAGGAGGGCAGCGCCCCCGAGGGCCCTGTGAAGGCGATCCACGTGATGCAGCGCCTGTCGTAGCATCAAGAGTGACAGAGGCCAGGTCTGGGCCTCCGCCAGGGTTGCAGCTATGGGTGACTGACGGGGAAGTCCCATGAAGCGCCGAATTGCCATGCGATGTTGCCGCTCCAGTTGCTCCTTGCGGTGTGGCGCTAGCTGCACCAAGGGCAGTGCATAAGTTTGCGCTGTCGTTGCAGCCCCTTCGTAGAGTCTTAGAGCCAGCCGTGAGGTGCACCCTTGGCCCCTGCTGAGCAGTTTGCTTACGGCAGTCTCGACCCTGGTGGCCTTGAGGACGGCGAGCTTAACGGCTGGTATCCAGGTAAGGCGGTGGTCGATCCTTAGCCCCAGGTACGTCACTGCATCGCTCCACGGGATAGGTCGGTCACCTAGCACAAGCCTTCGGACGGCCCTCCGCGCAGTGGCTCTGGGGTGAACCAGCAGTGCCTCCGTCTTCGTGGGCGAAACGTTCAGTCCGATTGCCTTGAAGAAAGAGACGACGGCATCCAAGGAGCGCTGCAGGGAACGCCTTATGGCCGTGAAGTTTTGCCTAGGCCCCTTAACCCACAGTGCCACATCGTCTGCGTACAAGGAGCACTGCGTGGGGTAACGCTTGTCTGCGGGCATCGCGGTCGGCAGCCCCGCTAGCACCAGGTTGAACAGAAAGGGGCTCAGGACGGAACCTTGTGGAACGCCTGCTGTCACTGGCCGTGGATCGCTGAGCGCGCGTCGTACTCTAACCCGGAGGGTGCGTTTTGCCAGAAAGGCACTGATAAAGGTACGTAGGCAGCTCACGATGCCGAGTGTGTCCAAAGCACTCTCTATCGCTATGTGAGGCAAGCTGTCAAAAGCGCTCTGTACATCCAGCAGGACGAGGAGGGCCACTTCGCCGTTGCGCTTGGCCTCCTCCAAGGTAGAGACGACGTCCGCGATCGAGTCTGCTGTGCATCGGTGGCGTCGGAAGCCCGTCTGCTGTTCTGGTAGGAAATCCTTTGCCCCCGCAATCCAATTTAGGCGTGCCAGTGCTATGGCTTCCATGAGCTTGCAGGCAGCAGAGGTGAGAGAAACGGGTCTGTAGGACGTAATGGCGGCACAAGGGCGGCGAGGTTTCCGGATCGGCACCACAACAGCGGTCAGCCAGGCTTCAGGTAGGTTGCCGCTCTGCCATATTTCATTAAAAGTCCTCAACAGGTGTCGTCGTGAGGCCATATCCAGGTTGCGCAGCATCTGGTATGTGATGCCGTCGGCACCAGGGGAACTGCGGCGCTTGGTTCTGGCTAGAGCAACGTTCAGTTCGTGTTCGAAAATAGGGTCCTGACACAGAGATGCGATCTGGCTGGCCGTCCAGGCAGGGTGATGACCTTGCGGTGGCTTGGGAGCAGGCGTGGCGATGAGGGCTGAAGGATTGGCTGGTGGGAGTTCTGTGAAGCGATCGGCCAGTCGCTCTGCCAGTTCTTTTTCACTAATGCCTAAGTAGATGGCCACCGCAATGACGGGTTGCCGCACCATTGGTCCAGTGACGAGGGATCGTAGAAGTCGCCATGCTTTTGCGCCACCTCTTGCCTGACTCAGGGAGAGGCAGATGCCTTGCCAGCTTTGCCGCCTGCGACGGTTGGCATGTCGCCGACATACCGCATCCACACGATTGAAGAGTGTACGTTGAGCTGGGTCATGGGATTTTAGGTACCTTCTCTCAGCCCTGCGCCTCGCAGCCCGTAAGTTCAAGTGATGGAGGTCTGGCACAGGGTGGTGCTCTGGCACCCTGGTCTGGATAGTTGCCGCCTGCGCTGCCACTGCTACCAGATTCAGGAAATCCTGATCCTCTGGGACGTCTCGAAGCTGCCTTCGAAAAGCCCGCCAATCGATCGTACTACACAGCCTCCTCCTTGGGATCTTTCCGCCCACAGGTGAGATGACGATCGGCAGGTGGTCTGAACCCCAGGAGTCAGGCTCCACTGCCCAATCGTACCGGTCCCCTTCACTGGCCAAGGTGACGTCAATGGCGGAGCATGACGGTCGTGCTGTTCTGCGGACGAAAGTGAAGGATCCGGTGTTCAAAACTTGTAGGCCCAGTTGATGGATAACGTCCACCAGATCCCTTCCTCGAGAGGAGCAGGTGCTACTCCCCCACATGGTGTGATGAGCATTCATGTCCCCACATATGAGGTAGTCTCTTCCGAATTTAGCCGTGAGCTGTAACAGCATGGAGGCGTCCCACCGCTGTCCAGGTCGCACATACACAGAGGCCACTGTCGTGTCCACACCGCGAAGCCGCACCGTCACGGCACAACACTCAAGAGCCCCTCCAGTGACATCAGCCACGTTTATGTGCACATGTGGTAGTTCTCGTCGCACGTACACTGCACAACGTGGTCGACCCTGGGGATGTGCACTCGCTATGCACGGCGCGTCCTGGCACGTGTCTAGAGTACACGACGTGATACTTTGGTAACCGATGTATCCGGGAAGTCGCAAGTCGGTCGCTGCTACGTACACTTCCTGCAAAGCAAGCACATCATACTCGCTCTGCAGGAGATGTGAGGAGAGGTCTGCATGCCGCCGCCGCAACGAGTGAGCGTTCCATTGAAGCACACACGGGCGGCGGCGGCGGTGGTTCTCTGCAGCATGCGGATGAGTGTCAGCCATGGTGGCTGCTATGAGGGTGCGCGCCACCTGCCTGAAGGCAGATGGAGCGCAGCTGGTTTTCAGGAGGCAGCAGGTCCGCAACTGCTCTTAACAGGAGCCTCAGGTTTGCATTTTCCTGGTCCACACGAGGCTGGGAAGGTACCTTCGCGGGTGGACGAGTCGTGGTAGAGTCTGGGTGCTTGAGACCAGCCGAAGGGCCCCGTTGTTGTACGCCTGTCTGGCCTGGATGGGTCGAGCTGACCGTCATCTTGGATGGTGATCCCACTGCGGCAGCATAGCTCTTGCCCGTGGTCTGCTTCAGCTGAGGACTATCAGTTACACTAGGGCTTGCCCGCAAGACTGCTTGAGCCTCGCGGTGAGGCAGGTAGGTGGGAGCTGATGCCTTGATGGTGGCCAGGCGCCGCTCTCTTTGCCAGAGCTGACAGTCTGCGGAATCAGCTGAATGTGGCCTGCCGCAGTGCAGGCATCTTAATTTGTTGGTGCAGTTGGCGTCTTTCCCATGGTGGCCACCACATCGCAGGCACCGCTCTGGTCCTCGGCAAGTGACGGCGATATGCCCATAGCGTCCGCACCGCCGGCACTGAAGCGGGCGAGGTCGGGATGGCCTCACTTCGAACACCATGCGAAAAAGGCGGACCCGGGTGGGAGGCACGGGAGAGGCGAACCGCAAGACTAGTGATGTCCCTTGTCGCCTGGCTGCAATCACCGGCACATCGGACGACACGGCGGCCAGGAGGGCTTCGTCGGTATAGTCGCCATCGACGCCTTGCACCACGCCACTGCTTTGTGAACGGTCAGCAGGGAGGCGGGCAGTCACGGGTATTCCTGCGAGCTCCGATGTTGCTAGTAGGCGATTCATCCATTCTGGTGTAGATGCGTCTGCTGCCACGATGTTCTTTTTCGTGTTTACTCTCACCTCCTTGACTCCGGGCAGCGCAGAGAGAGCTTGCGCAATGGCAAGACGAGAGGTGCGGTGAAAGGAGGCGCTGGCGTTTGCTGGTCGAAAAAGAATAGTGCCCGAGTCTAGCGACGATGAAGCAGAAGCCGGCATGGTGTGTTCAGTGGCGCGTACCCCTGCAGGAGCGGTCTGAGTCGCAGTGGGCGCATTAGAAGTCCCTGGAGCAACGTGGGCAAGCATAGCCGTCGATTCAGTGGCGGGACGAGGACCAGTGTGGGCAGCGGGTCCTTGAGATGTCGAGGCTCGCTGTCGGCGCTTCTTAGACTTGGAGAGGACGGTCTGAAACTCAGACTGACTGATTTCGTCAGTTGCGTGTGTGACGGCGTCTTCGTGGGCAACCGCATCATTTGACGTTGGGGTAAGACACGCAACTGTGGCACGTTCAGGCGCTACTGCGTGCATCTTCCGCGAGCCACCCTCATCGTCGCTGCCCGACTCGCTAGGACGCGAGCGCTTACGCGTTGACGTAGTATCCATGTCTGCAATATCAGGTTCCTCGTCTAACGGCAGTGGTACGTTCTGCGGAACGGTGACGTTCACGCACAGAATTGACCCGGCATCTTCGAGTTGGGCTGTATGATGCGCCGCTACAGCGGTCGAAGATGCTGTGGTGCTAGTGGTAGGGCTGGAGGCCGCCGAGGACGTCAGGCCCCTTGCAGTTGTCTCGACGTCGGCAGCAAGCACCGGTAGGCGAAGTGATGTCGGTTTCTCGCTGACGACTCTGCACAGTTTCTGTGCCTGTTCATGATGCAACCGCACCGCTTTGGCACTGGAGATGAGGTTCCACAGCACGCGGGTGCACGCGACGCTCGCTGAGCGTCTGTGTGACGATGTGGGAACCAGGGAACGCGACGGGCGTTCCAATGGCGTAGCCGAGAATGGAGGGGACTGCTCTGCCATGGTAGTCGGGATGACAGCTGCCCCAGCGACGCGCAGGAGCAGAGGACGCTGTCACAGGGCTCAGGTCACCGAAAGCGGTGGCAGGGATCCAAGGGCATAATCTGTAAAGATTACTCTCCTTGACAAGACTCGAACGGGTATGAGAGTCCAGGAACGCGAGGAGCACTGCGCGGAACGCGGTCGCGTCTCTCGCGGGCTGACGCGGTAGCGTCTCTCGCAGAATCGGGAGCACCGGGCAACACGTCTGCTCTCTGTGAACGCTCGAGAGAGACTCCCCCCACATCTGATAAATCGGCTTCCCTGTAATGGAACTTCAAATTTTACCCTTACCGCATGTTGCTTCTGCCACATGCTGAAGCTCCTATGTCCGTACAGCTTGTGCTGGGAACGGCATCATCACAGGCATAACTGCTGGATACTGGGTGCGGCAAGCCGGTGCTGTTTTCGGCAGTGTGCATATAATCTGAAAGCAAACGTAGTTGTTCGTTGTTGTGGCAAAGTTTCATGAGGTCTGCCTGGAAAAAATCACACATCTCAGAATGCTCATAGTACTTGTTCAAAAAAAAAAAAACAGGCGATGGCAATCCAGCCAAGCTGAAGGTCACATCCTTTGAAAAAAGTAGGGCAGCGTAACGAAAGTTGATGTGTACAGAAACTTAGAGTGGTACTTGAAGGATCTCGTGTGATATTGCATTCTGGGCATTTTCTAATAATCTTGAGATCAGCTTTGGTGGGTGTGCATACTTTTTTTATTTTTCACCCTTTTGCATCACAAATATCCCCTATTTAAGCATTCTATAAGTATTCCCAATTACAACACCAGTCTCTGTGAGATCACTATGATACTCTACGACAGTTGGGAAAAACATGTGAAATTCGTATTTTTTTTATACGACCCATGGTCAAAACAAATAGAATAGCAGGAATTGCATATGTAGTGGCTCAGTAAATTAGGAAAGAACGTGACTATACAACATTCATATGGTTCCACGGCAGTAACAAAAGAAAACGTTTATCTGCACGTCTTTCATGTAGATTGCAGTAGTGCTGAAAGTCGGGCTGGTTGTACGGGTGCAATTTACGGACACAGACGAGTGAGCGCTCGTCTGGATCCCTTCCGTTTTTCGTATACATCGATTTTGTGTTGTACTCAAAAAATTATTTACGTAGATGTCTGTCCTTACTAATGAATGAATAACGCTGGCTAATCAACTGCGAATAAATGCTAAGTGAGGCAGGCCTCCATACTCTATTATTGATGGGAAATATTCCATCACTTACCATCATGAAAAGCTTTGCCCTCAGCGTGGTGTTTCGTAGCATTCCACTGTGCATAGCCGTTTGCAGCAGGAATCCTACAGACAAAAAATGTTTTGGCCGAGTGTTTAGCGATAACAATAGAACACCATTGCAAATAGGCAAGTGAAGAAGGCAAAATGCTATGTGCATGGACGATTTCCCTGTTGCCAGGCGGAAGGAGGAGGAAAAGGAAACGCGTCCGAGGTTAGCATTTCCATTTCATTGGCCTCCAGAGTCTCTCACACGAGTAATAATGCGAGGTTAGCCAGACTGGCTTGCTAAGCTGATCTTTTTTTTTTGGGGGGGGGGGGGGGGGACGAATTTATAATTAACGTAATGTGCAGGAGAACAGAGCACCATTCGTGCTGAAATATCGTCATATTTCCCGATAGTTCTGATTCAAGGCACCAAACAAGTCACTTTCGAGTGAAAAAAATAAGTTTCCTACAATAACGTTCGAAATTGCACGTGGAACATGACATACCAAAAACGCATCTGCCAAGTTCTGAGATTGAATACTGTCGCAGCCTCAAATGTGATGTCATGCAGCCCTGGCAGTAAAGAGGTGGCTGGTTTGCTCGTCTGCAAACATGACCCTGCAGTGTAGTGCACCAGTATTATGGAATGACTGCCTTCATTCCACTCAATTCTATTCCGGGGAATCGCACCTTGCCGCAATTCCATTTATTTCAAATCCTCAGAATGAGAAAAAAAAAGATTAGCCCATTACCACTCCGCGAATATCTGCGCAGGTCAATTCCATTCTTACAATTCTTGGGAATGGGAGAGGCATATCATAGCTTTATCAAGCTAAGAATGAAGGTAAAAACATAAAGCTGATATTATCGGATGCATTAATAACTGCAAGAACACGCAAAACACGTCATGATAGAGAGATAGTAGCTCGATGACTTATCTCACGCACTACAACCACACTCCTAGCTCCCATTCACGACAAAAATTGGGATATAGGTCCAACAAGTTCATTGAACAATAGATAGGAGCAAAATTTCTTTCACCAGCAAGGCTACCGAAGGGTGGCAAACACAGTCACCTTTCTACTTGTCTATGAGATAGGCTTCCATTATTTCTCTTAAAGTTTGTTTCGATTGCTGTATAGCAAAGTAATGTTGGTCAAAAAAGAAGAGCATGCGCACTCACTGCAATGCATTGCTAAATGTGTGTAAGGGTGAGCTATTAAACTTGACACATGCTCCATTTTGGACCTGTAGCTCAATTGGATGTATAGGTCCAATTTCGGACCATTCCCGCGAAAGTGTGGATAGGTGGCCGACGACACGTATACTAAAACACGCAGCAGGGCTTCGCTGTGTGTGGTTTAAGTCGATTGTCGGCAAATTAGATTGCGTAGACTGCAGTTTACTGGTAATATTTACGCTCCTCTCTGGCGAATCGACGCAGAAAGCCATGAAACTTTACTATTACTAGTGAGTCAAGCTCACCCAGGCTGGCTGGCTGGCTGACTGCGCGCTTTCCAACTAAATAGCGCTTGTGTTGAGTTGTTTTACGCGTTTCGCTTATGTTCTGCCTACTACGTAGTCTTCTTGCACGACTGAATTATTTATTATAATCTTGCATATATGAATGCTATAAAAGAAAAAGAAGCAAAGATATCCCTCATATCGGTGCGAAGCGTTCGGCGCCACTGTTGGCATTTATTGCGCACGCACATTTTTTGTCTCACTTTGCTCCCCACGAATTGTGGGACAGTCGATAAGTCTAGCCAGGAAAGCTTCGTGACTGACAGCGCTTTGCGTTACATTGACGTTTACAACGTACGCACACGTTCATGCACCAGTAAAACTATCAAAATCACATCAGTGTTCTACAGAAAAATTTCATCCAAGCATTACGTGCATATGACAGGGACCAAACAAAGGTCTACTTATTTCATGGGAAGAACATACTTTGTTTTTCCGTTTTTCAATGAAAAAATGACTGCTGCCTTCCGTCAGTCTATAACAAGGCCACACAAACGCTCAAGACAGCGTGAAAAAAGATGACAGTTTCTGTAGAATTGTACAACAGTGATTTTAGGCACGCCTTACGAATGAATTTTGAACATCTGGGTTCTTTAAAGCTTTTTTAAGTTTAAACAAACGGGTGTATCTGCGTAAATTTAACTGCGTAAATTTCACCTTAAGTTAAACATCGTCACTTGGAAACTCCGTTTTAAGAAGACCCAGTACCGAAGTGTCACACTTGATAAAATTACCTCTCCGTAGTAGTACCATGGCCAGATAAACATAACTAAAGCTCATCGCATAGGTGATAAACTATATACAGTGCCGTAATTATACACATAACAACAAGGTGGAAGCACGTGGCCTAGAGCCTCGTTTTTAGATGCGGAGCATCTAATACTCGAGGCTTGTAGTGCGGCGCCGTCCGCAAGCTTCCTCCTCCTTCTTCCACCATCTGTGCATCCCTTCCTCCTATACACACCGCGCGCGCATCACTCCTCCACCATCTGTGTACCCTTCCTCCTCTACACACCGCGTGCGCTTCTCCTCTTCACGAACATTCGCTAGCTGTATAATGTAGCGCGCATGCGCCGTCACGCTTCGAGAACATCGGCAGCTGACGCGCGCGCATGCGCCGTCGCGCTTCGAGAACATCGGCAGCTGACGCGTGCGCATGCGCCGTTGCGCTTCTCCCCCTTCTCGAACATTCGACAGCTGACAGTGCATGCGCCGTCGCGCTGTATATATACTCAAGGTCGGCGCTCGCTCGCTCAGTTGCCGCTCGTCGGTTGGTTTGTACGGCGCGTCGACGTCCAAGGTCGCGGTGAAATGAATTCCAACGAATCCACAAACACCATGACCGACGTCCCTTCGACCAGCGCCGCCCTTTCGCATACGTGTGTACGTTTTCACTCATTTAACACCCCCTCCTACAACCACGTTAACCAATTTAGCCATCGACCCAAGTAAGTCGCAATTTAACACCCCATTTCACAACCACGTTAACCAATTTAGCCATCGAGCCAAGTAAGTCGCACTTTAACACCCCGTTAACCAATTATATGCTCCGCATCCTCCTCAGTGTTCCCCCGAGGAAAGCTGCGGGCAATTTTTTGTTTAACACCAAGTTGCTCCAATTCAAATGCGGCATTCACTCATCAATTAATAGTTGTCACGTTTGAGACGATGCCAAGTGCATTTTACGATGGCCTTAAAGAGGAAAGCAGCACCCGCACTGAAATAATTCTGGTAAATGGAGGCTACGACGACTATACACTTCACTCTGGAAAGTTGCACATCACTGATATTATTGCAGTGCGTTACCAGCCGAGCAAGACCAAATTCTTTCATACGTTGTTTCAGGCATACGCGTAGTTAAGCTTGTGCTAACATATCCGAACAATCCACCTTTTGCGAACGCGCTCGACGAACTTCTACCTCATGTAAACATGACGTGGCTAGCAGACGACGCAGGGAGCCATCCGCACTTCGCCGTTTCCACCAGTGTCCGCCAGGCGGCGACTCTACCCGACTGCGTGCACAATAGGGGTCGTTCTTCTGCTACCCATAGTATTTACATGGTAAGCACAATCTTAGAAAACAAGTTAGTAATTAACAGTTGGCAACTCATGTGTTTACTTGTTTCGAGCGTATTTTACAACCTTCCCTGCATCGCTTTACTAAATGCCAGCCTCTAGTAAAGCTTGAAACTTTTCACGCTACTAACCAGGAATGCCCTCTTGGTATTTATAAGCTAGGTAACTGCTAAGCTATATACGTTGCCAAATCTCTCGTAGACACGGATCTATGTATTGCAGTAATCGTGGCACTCATTAGAAAAGTTAAGTCCAACCTCTAGTTTGTGGATTATTGTGGAATAAAAACCCCGTGCTCCATGATCACACCCATATATGCAAATAAAAGGGCCGATGTTGATGTCTCAAAACATTCACTATTTTTCTAAATTTTGTGGCTGCTGGCCAGAACACAGTGCGCCATTCCAAAGTAATAGCCTTCAAAGGGCTGCCACAGGTTCCAGATACCAGCTGTTTTGATATTTTATGTGCCCGTTTGCGTGTATGTTCTCATCTGTGATTCGCTCATGTCTCTGTGTATATCACTGTGATGCGTACTTGACACCGTAAATACATGAAGTAATTCGTGAACACTAAATATTCTGCGCGAACAATGGCCCTTCGCTCATCACCCTATATATACTTCTATATTAAAGTTATCTTGAGGTAGCAATGCACGTGCATATATAGGGGTGTGTTAACTGAAGATTGCGTAATGTATCAATTATCTGAGTCGGCACTATTAACGAACTACTTAGGAAACTGTAAAAATTTTCCACCTTGAATTGTTTGCGCAAGCACACGGGGACACTTAAGACAAACTCGCGCAACATAACAACTGGTTTGTTCTTCGAAAACTTTCGCTTAACACCGCTCGGATCGGCGCACTCGGGTCACCAAAAAACATTTGCACTGTGCACGTATCCCAAATAATGGTCACAAGGTCATTGAAGAATAGATACGAGCGAAATTTCTTTCGCCAGCAAGGCTACCGAAGGTTGGCAAACACAGTCACCTTTCTGCTTGTCTATGAGATAGGCTTCCATTATTTCTCTCAAAGCTTGTTTCGATTCCTGTGTAGCAAAGTAGTGTCGGTAAAAGAAGAAGAGCATGCTCACTCACTGCAATGCTTTGCTAAATGTGTGTAATGGTAAGCTATCAAATTTGACACATGCTCTCTTAGCTCATGCTAACGCACCTGAAAGTCTGCCCTATATATAAACAACCAGACGTCAGAGGTATGTATACAACACACTCTGTGCACATTCAAAAACTTGAGCTAGTGTTTTATGCTGCATTTTTTACGTACTCTGGTCACTTTGTAACATTTCTGGTTGACCAACGCATACACTCGTCAGATTTTGTTTTTGGCCGAAAACACCACCTTTACATCGTACTTTACAGCCTCCTTTTTTATTCTGTGTGATAGCCTGTGTACACAAAGGATTGTCACGACCTTAGATCTGAACTCATTCAGCCCACCCGTTTCCAAAAATGGGTCCTGTTACATGCTGGAGCTTTTTTTAGTAGCTTCACTTGCAGCCAACATCACAGATAACGGGTACCCTGTGTCCTGGAGCCTAAAGGCTGTTCACAAAACGATGAGACGCCCATGCTGAGGTCAAGAGCATGCCTATATATACGCAGTAGCCAGTGAATGGTTGTACAGTGCGAGCTGGGTTTCTTTTTTTTTTTTTCAATAAAGAAACTCGCTAGCATTCGCTGCCTTGCGAATTGCGAATCGAGAGAGGGTGAGCATAAAAGAGAAGAGAGGGGGGGGGGTATGCGTATAGGCGGTGTAAATGCCGCTGGGAAGGATGCCCAGAGGAGAGAGAGAGGAGGGAGTGAGCGTAGACTTGCAGGCGCTGCATGCATCGGCATTGCGAGGCGAGAGAGGGTGGACAGTAGGAGAGGAGACAGGGAGAGGGGCGCGCATGCGCAGTAAGAGTGGTCACGCCACACACAGGATTGATTCCGGAGTCTGTGTATGCGCTTAGGCATACACGTAAACCTACTCTCCAGAACTTGGCTCAACGAAAGTGGCTTTGACTCAAGCAAGACTAACTAAAATTATTCGTAATTAGGCACACTCGGCCTCAAAATCATCAATGTTTTACTCACCCAAAATCATTCAGATTCGAATTCACCACCTTATCTGAGGCAGTTCGAGTCGACTAATTAGTGAGTTTGGTGACCTATGAAAGCACGTCACTAGACATTAAAGGTGTTAGCACTTGCTTAACAAGCTTTAGATGTGTTGATGCTGTCCGTAGGAGATCTGATACATACTGCGGATTGGTTGGGTTGCCCATGATTTTCTCGTACCATTCATTCAAGATGTCATTCCAAGCCTCGTCGGAACTGCAAATGTTTAACATGCTTTTATGATCAAAAGCTCACTCAAAGCTCTCTTAAAACATTAGCTGGAATATTTGTTATAACTAAAGTCTTAAATAAGAAAACCGTTTTCATTTTCAGGAACGTGCTACTATTCTACGTTCCGCAACGGCAACAGGTTACACCGCGTGCTGCTCCCGTGTTTAATGCATATATAACTGACGTTGGGTTGACCGCCACCGAAGCTCAGTCGCAGCTCATCGAACGTGTTATTCGAAGGTTGCAGCTTTGGAGCCTGGCGGTGTCAATTTATCTCTACTCCCTCTTTTCTTTCTTCAACTTTATATTAAAATCGCTTCTGAGAACACCCCCTATAGTTATCTTGGTATCATTGTTTGTTAGCCCACATTATTATTCTAGCAAATGAAAGCGAGACCTTAGGTTAAACTTCTTTCCTGTTTTTATTTCGTTCTTTCCTTAGGAGGTAGGCAATCTACCTGACAACAAGTTCATGACAGTTATAAATCACAATTGAAGAAGTACTTATTATTCTCAGAATGGCTTCTTTTGTTCTAACACTGCAGAATAGGCGAGCAAGAAAATTAGCCTGAATAATCACCGACTCCGTATGTAATAACTATCTTTCAATCAAATGCGTAATGCGTGTCTTCTTTCAAATGCGTGTCTTCTTTCAATCAAATGCGTAATGTTTACTAGGCACTCACACCACACAATTCTGCAAAACTGATCCGCTGCTTGTACTCGGCTGTGCTGTGGCACTGCTGCTAGCTGACGTCCTAAGCAATAGTCTTTCTGCTTCTGACCGCAGTAGACCATGCTCACTGCAGAATACACCATCATGCCATAAGAAAACAAGCACATTGCATAAAAAACATCGTAAATATGCTGCGCAAGGAATGGTTTCGAGCCTTGTAGGTGAATGTTTACGCTGTTATCGGGCAGTTCTGTTTGCCTCAGGCAATTCATAGCGAAATCTGTATTATCGATTCACTATGTGCTTACTGTACGTCATTAGTTTCAATAGATATTCGAGCAGAATCTTCAATGATTATGATAACGTATTCTCACTAATGTATGAAAAACGGTATCAATCGATATGTCTCGTTCATATGTTAATTATTAACGAAAAAAGGCGTTGATTATTGCAATAAGCCAGCACTCTAGAACTGCACTTCATTAAACACAGAATCTACACCTGTGGCGATGCAATCACATCTAGATTATGTGCATGCGCTTTTTTCCACCGGCGAGGGTGGAGACCCGGAATCACAGTGTTGGCGAAAGCGTTCTCATGCGCTTGACTCACTATGCATCAGCCTACTGAAGGGGACAGCCTATCTGTGTGCGCTTTGGTGACATGATTGCCCGTAAAGTCCAGCACCATCTTACTACCAATCTTTAATACATTTATTATAAAGGTTGTGCCGTACCAAAACCGTGTTATGATGATATAGTTTTAGTGGAATGCTGCAGAAATGTCCATGATCTGGTTTTCGCATGCAGTTTCATTGCGCATCGCACAGGCTCATAGCCTTTCGCATCTATCGAATTGGGACCACCGTTGCCGGAATCAAACACATAATTTTTGTGTCACACACCGAACGCCATGACCATTGTGCAACAAGGTGGAAGCTGCCATTCATACGTTTGCACACAACGTGATATCATACACAATAATATGAAATGCTGTCAGCCTGCGTAATGCACCATAAGCTTCAGAAGACACCGTAAGCCGAAAATAGCCACTGTCGCATTTCCAGAAAAGGAAAGAAGCCAAGGCATTCAAAGATTTCACGTGCCGTGAATCGGTGTGCATGAATACACATAAAATTTCTACAAGAGCTCACCTGCAATTCTCTTGAGTCGAGCTTGGCTGGCTCGTTTCCTGGGCTTCTGTGTAACTGCCGCCACCGATTCCGGTATGTCGACGTTCTTCACGGGCCATGTCTGTTGGTCTAAATCAGCAAGTCGGGGTGTATGCATAAGTGTTCGACAAGAATCTCTCCTGGCTATGACTTGAAACGTGTCTGCCATGTATGTTTTACCGAGCAGATGCTGCTACCAATTGTAAAACATCGTGGCAATTGCCCTTCCTCGGCCATGTCCCTTGTTTTACGTGGGAACCCTGCACAGGACAGCCATCAACCGACGACGAGTGTAGCTGTCCGCGCTGTGCCAAAAAGTAAAACATAGTGTCGACACGTGCCACAACGCATGCGCGTTCTTCCGCGCACCTTGTAATATAAAATCGGCCCTTTTTGGCTCTGTATATTTATCACAAAGCGTAATATTCTAGGCTGCCCAGATGCTGCTATATCAAGCATATTCACATTCTCATCTGCATTGGGAAATTCTACAGTGTCTTCGTGTAGCTTGTTGCAATATCCAATAAATAATGAATATTTATCGAAATATTCTTTTGAAAGGTACGCTTCTTACATAATCTTGCACGTAGTGTTGTTGCAAGATTACACTGGTGCGACGTTCGAACATCATTCGTATTCATTTGCGCACGTTCCGGGCGAATGTGGTGATTTAAAACTGTTTGTTTATTCAGCTCGCAGTATCCGTATGAGTAAAGGTGGGAACAAAGCGAAGGAAGTCCAATAGCGAATGAGATGCATCAAGCTTCCTGAGGCGGGGAGGGGGGTAAAGGAATCTGTTTACTTTATCAACAGTGCCAATTTAATATAGTGCATGTCCCTCACACGGCGGCTCTTCATGTTCTTGTAGAAGTGGGATCACTCATTGTATAATTTAATATGTCACCAAATGCGCTGCAAGCTTTTACATTCAGGTAGTAAGAGGGGGTTACATTTCATCAAATTTTTTAACAGCCGGGCCGCTTATACGAGCTGTTGCTTTTAGTTTGGCAAGGTGAAAATATTGTCATCATGAAGCCACATGAGGTACATTCGTCTTCTGTTCCGTTTACAGAACCCGTGCGCCGTTTGCCCGGTATTCAATGGAGTAATAATCAGGTTGGTCCTAGATCCGGACAGCATGACGTCAAAATAGGAGATGCCGCAGTGAAGGGCTCCAGAAATTTCCACCACCTGGTGTTCTTTACCGTGCACCTGCGTCTAAGTACGTGGTCCTCGAGCATAAATTCATCGCTACAGAACATGCAGCAGCCGAAGGTGGGTTTCGATTCCATGACACGCGGGTCAGCAGTCGAGCGTCGATTCTACGAAACTGCTAAACCACCACTTAGTTGTAATGTAATAGCTCCGATGGAGGAGAAAACAGGTATAGAAGGAGATAAAGAAAGAAACAGATTGAAATGTTTCTTGAATAAGGAGTGGTTGAGGAGACGTGATTCACACACGTGCTACGTACGACGGCATCATAACCACTTGGCCAGCCAGGAACGCGTTAGCAGAGCAAGACATACATTCTGTGGTATGCTATACGAAGGGGGTCGCCGAGTGAAGGGGCCGTGAGGAGGATTGATCTGAGGTTCGGAGGGGAGAAAGGAGGTGGGGAGATTGAAAAACGTGGCATAAAAAAGCAGAGAAATGGAGACAAAGAAAGAAACAGAATTAAAAAATTACGTAGAGAAACATCAAAGAAGAGACGAAAAAATAAAGAGGGCCTCTCAGCTTTTGCATTTCTTTTAGTCTTTGTGACTGACTAGACTGTCGAAAGCATTTGTCTCCCGTATGGAGGACTCTTCGATGTATTCACTTGCATCCGCAACAGCGTAATCCCTTCGCCGCTCTGGTGCTACATCAACGTCGCTCACAGCTTGATGTTTCTGGTGAATTTTGTGCAAATATAGCCGGTGACATCTTTATACCTATCGATATATTGCCACAGGACGTTCTATTCGCACGAGATCAGCAAATGGAGGTTGCATTCACTATGGAAGAACTTCATGCGGTATTGAACACATGCAGATGCTCATCGTCTCCAGGTCCGGATGGAGTGACCTATACTGCCATACGTCACGTAGGCCCGAAGGCACAGTGCTGGCATGATGAACTGGTGCCTGATGAGTGGAAGTGCAGTCGCCTGGTGCCTGTGTTGAAGACCAGAAATTCTCCATTAAATTTGGCATCATACTGGCCTATCGCACTAGCAAGCTGCGTCGGCAAGGTCATGGAGAGGATGCTGCTTACACGCACGGAATGGTACCTGGAACATTATAAGATCTATCCTGATGCAATGGCTGGCATTCGTAGAGGTGGCTCCTCAATCGATAGCGTCATTGACTTAGTGATCTCTGTTCAGCAACAGAAAGCTACGAAGCGGCTGTCGGTAACTCTGTTCTGAGACGTGGAAGGTGCCTATGACAACGTGACCCATGAGGCTGTTCTCAATGCTCTTGAAGCAGCTGAATTTGAAGGTCGTGTCTTTCGATGGGAAAGGAGCTACCTCGCAAATAGGTCCATGTTCATTCTAACCGAATATGGGCCTACGAATAAGCATTTCACAAGCCGTGGAGAGCCACAAGGCGGTGCTTCGAGTCCGGCCCTTTTCTATTTGGTTCTACGCTACCACAGACAGCTTATATATCTCTCTACGCTGATGATATCTCAATTGGGTGTCCGGCGTGACACGGCCTAAAGTGCGCAATGGTATACAGAAATCGGCAACAGTGACATCGGCATACCTTCGCCAGCAAGACTTGACTATCGCCACAGAAAAATGCGCAGCGGTGGTGTTTACACGCATCGATGACAGATCAATCGCATATAAGAGCAGCCACTAATTCTTGGGTGTCATCGTAGATCGTGATCTAACCTAGAGCCCGCATGTCACATACCTGAAGAAAAACCTCATTGGCATTGAGGATGTATTCAAGTTCGTCTCCTAAAAATCATGGGGCCCATCCGTGCACTCCATGTATCATTTTTATACAACCCTCTTTCGCGGAATTCTCCGGTACAGCCTTCCTATCCTGCCCAACACGTGCAAGACTAGCATCCGTGCACTGCAGAGCGTACAAGCCCAAGCAGTTCGGACATGTCTCCGCCAATCTGGCGTGCGCTTATCAGTTCCTGGAATCGTTATGAAGACACGCATGTCACCGCTAGCCCTGAAGCAATTGACTTTGCGTCTGTTGAACGAAAGGTACTTCAACCGCATACATGTTTACACCGATGGCTCAACTAATTCCAACAGCTCTACAGGAGCAGTGGTTGTTCCATCGGATAATCTGCTGCTTCAATGCAAGTTTTCTCAGACCACGACGTCGACAGCAGCAAAGCTCGCAGCGCTTCAAGGTGCACTAAAATATATTTTTCGGCAGCAATCTAACCAATGGGCCATATTTTGCGACTCGAGGTCTGCCTTACAAACACTACGGTTTGTTATGCAGCACGGGTTACGCGAACAATCAGTATACCAGATAAGACCCGACTACCACGAAGCGCTCACGGAAGATCACGATATTGTATTTCAGTGGTTGCCAAATCATTGTGTAATTGTCGGCAATGACCGTGCGGATGAAGCTGCTCGATCGGCTCATGACCAAGACCTGCGTACGCCCATACCACTCTTGAGAACGGACGCTGCAAGGCGACTACAATCACTCTTGCCGTATAACTTTCCTGCAATGGAATACGCCGGGTTTTCCAACACGCACCTGTGTTCGATCGACCCAAACTTGTAACTTCGTTTGCCATCCGGGCTCCCACGATGCGCAGAAACATTACTGTGCTGCATGAAGTTGGGCGTGGCATTTACGAATGCGTACTCTCGTCTCCTTGAAATGGCGAGTCCTTCGGCATGCAACATCTGCGCCTGCGAGGAAACGCTTGAGCACAATCCATGCCAATGCCCAGCATACCAGTCTGAACGACGCATTATGGAAGCCAAGCTCTGTCAGCTGGATTCACGGCTGCTGATCCTGAGACCTTGGCCAACGGCTTCCCATACACGCAAAGCTACGAAAGCCCTCTTGTGCTTCTTAAGGACCACCAGACTTCACGACCGCTTGTGAAAGAACACTGTGAGACCGTGCTGTATAGTCTCGAGCTCACTATTCATTCTTCTCTTTCTTACTCCTCTTCTTTCTATCTCTTTCCTTTCCATTATTCTCCCTTTCCCCCACCTCAAGTGTAGGGTAGCCAACCGAGCCAAGCTTGGTTAACCTCCCTGCCTTTTCTCTCTATTTCTCTCTCTTTTAGTCTTAGCGCCACCGCTGTGAAGCTGACTTCATTGCACCCCCCGCAGTTTCGCTATTGTAAATGCCAAATAAATGGAAAGATATTCGAGGCAGATGCAAAACGACAACATACTTTTTTCAAGCAACACTCTCACCGAAGCAACGTATTAACCTTGCTTTTTCATCTTTTGTTTAGACTTATCATAAGTGCGCTTTGTAGACGCTTACACGGTGTCTCGGATTTGCGTAGCTCTCGGCGTCAATGAAGTTTCATGACCCGAGGAGGAATACAGCGGCTACATGTTGGGCACCGGTGGTGCGACGTCGACTTTTGAGACGTTACTGGGCACCACGTGCGGCCTTGCGCGTCACCACGTTCTGTGCACCATGTTCGGCTTTGGGCGTCCACGTCACAACAGTTTGCGATAACAGGTGTGTTGTTATCGTTGTTCCGTTGGCTAATATTGAATTGTGCTCTGAATACTATTTTTTCTAAGGTGAGTGAGGCTGTAAGTCGCCCTTCTATATGCTCGCTGTTCTACAAACATTACGTCTAGAATCGCATGTCATGTGGATTATCACCTACCAGAGGGGAATCTAGCATACGATGTATACATGCACGCGTGCACATTTCCTATTTAGATCAGAGTAATGCCACGCGTGCGAACTTCCTGTATCAACCTTAGTATTTCGTGCTGAATATGAAGTGCATTTGATAGACATTTCTGGATTCAAACGTGCTAGTAATTAGATTTCACACTCTCTAAAAAATTACACTCTAAAAGGTGTAAAATGGGTGTAGGCTTTAAAATCACCCATATGAACACCCTTTGTACGCCCCATTTTTAAAATTTGAGGTGCTGGTAATTAAAACATCCTCAAAACACCCTATTTACACACCTATATTTGGCGTGTAATGAACAAGACTACAAATAATTGATTGATATCTGGGGTTTAACGACCCGAAACCTCCATACGATTATGAGAGACACTGTAGTGAAGGGCGCCGGAAATTTCGACCACCTGGGGTTCTTTAACGTGCACCCAAATCTGAGCACACGTGCCTGTAAGGCTTTAAATGCACGACATTTTCGGGCCGTTTTCCTTATACTGTTAGTATACGTTAACCATCTTGATACAAGCAAGGGTCCCACTACTAGTTGCCGGCGAGTCTAGTAATAAATTGAAGCAGAAAGTAATGTGAGCGAAACGCAGCTCTCATCGATAAAGCACGCAAACTACTATAGGATGAAAGATACAATAGGAGCGACGCTTGTTCAATAAAGTAAGGGCCGATTCTCCTGTACCTGTTTCTTTCATCTGTGTCATTTGCGTGATTAGTCAACACTCACAAAGTGCACTGATTTGCCTGAACAAGGTAATGTGGCGCAAAATGGTGTAGCCATGCATAGAACACTCCCCCCTTTCCCGTCCCCCATAAGATCGAAGCTTTAAAAGCTGGAGATAAAACGTCCACCACCTGCAAAAAAACAACAACATCACAGTTGTTTAGCCATAACCACCACGTCAGCAGGCCATCAAGTCCCTTAAGAACGAACACTAACGTCATGTATTTTAGCAGGCACGTTTTATTTAATTACTGTAGCGGATGTTCCTCTTCATGTGTCCTTAAGAGTGCGTCATGGAAATTAGGAAGACGACACCGACCATAAAGAAAAATGCAGAATAAGGACATTTCGGTGACCTTGACACAGTCTTGCTCCCAATGACGGGAGCCTTGTGGACAAAATGTGAACAAAGCTCTCCTCGGGGGAGCCGAAACGCATTCTCTAGTTCTCTCTCTCTCTCCGTTTTTTTGTGTGGCTCCCCTTCCTTTAATTTATGTAACTTCTCCAGCAGACGTGCTTCGGTCAAAGCCTTGACGTTGTAGGTAGTGAGAAAACAACATTGATGAAATATTTTCAGCCGTGGTCTTATTCCAAGGACTGCAAGCTAAGTACAAATGTATTGCCGCAACGTGAAGACAGAAGTAGTAATTAACAGGTTGAGAAAGTAGCAACAGGTCAGTATTTTTATTTACTGCGTGCCAGAGCGGTCCTCTTCTTTCTTGTTATTGCTTGCTGCATAAAAGCGTGCAGATGCGCGTTTACGCTGTCGTCTTCGTCTTCCTAGTAGTACGCACGTGGCAATATGTTTTCAACAAATAGTGTGACGGCCGATGCATGCAATGTTGCAATGTCTTTACCGAAATGAAAGTGCTGATAAAATATCGCCTGCGTGACCTTTAATGTGCAGTCCCTAAAGACCCATAGAGCTAAGGAAAAAACATCAGTTTAGCTTTTTTACCAAAATTCACTACATTAGGTCGGTGAAGGTGCGCTAAACATTGCTCTTGAATATTACAAATGCGCGTTCTGACTAGTAGCTCGTGCTGGCCGCACTGCACCGTCACTAAGTTCACTGCGATTCAGATGCACTGTTAAAGAACGAGTATAATGCAACAAATCGCTGCCGCAAAAAAAAAAACAAAAAAAAAACAGCGCCCGCGCTATCAGCAGAGGGCCGGAGCTAGCGTTAAACCGCATCTAGCCGGTCTGACCTTGGCTGCCCGGTATTGCTGCGCGCCGGGCGCACAGCGCGGGAAAGGGGTCGACATCGTCTTACATGTCACTGCGTGTGCTGGCGAAAAACCCTCCCGTGTGCGTGCGTGTGGTGCGCGTGGCTTCTCGATCGGTAGAGTTTATTAGTCGGTGTTTAGTTTGAAATTTACCTGCGCTCTGTGCTCCACCAGTGTGTTCTTTCAGTGCTGATTATTGCGAAGGTGCACCATCCTGAAGACTGGACCTGTGGATTCATATTGTGGAGCACTCAAAGTGAAATAGTGAGTACCACTCTCACGTTTTCCTTTCAGCGCTTTGTTAACTACGTGAGCACGAGAATAACGCCTGATTAATTGATTTGTGGGGTTTAACGTCCCAAAACCACCATATGATTATGAGAGACGCCGTAGTGGAGGGCTCCGGAAATTTTGACCACCTGGGGTTCTTTAACGTGCACCCAAATCTGAGCACACGGGCCTCGACATTTCCGCCTCCATCGGAAATGCAGCCGCCGCAGCCGGGATAGAATAACGCCTTCAAACAATTTTGTTATCAACTAGTTAATGACAAATCAGCATTTGTTCACTTAGCGAGAATATTTGTCTGAACTGTTTCACGGGGATGATGGCGAAGTGTGATTGTGGGCAAGTTTTTTTTGTTTGTTTAGATTGTTTGGAGTACAAAGCAGAGTGAGCGTGCGCCGCTGAGGTTCAGCGAAGAAATTGAATAGATTTTTGCGGTGCCCTTTGTTGGCAGCCGTTTTTAACGGGGCCTGCTCGTGCTCTCATCAATTTTAGTTTACTAATTAATACATGTCTGGGGACGGCGCCTGTTAGCTCTAAGCATCAACCGTTTGTAAGACGCATATGCTTGGGCATGTCGGTCGTTCATTTACTTTCTTTTTTTTTCTTATTGCACAGAAAGACCGAGAACGGAAAACAAGGGCGTGGTGTCCATGTCGTTCTTTTCGGTTCTTTTCCGTTTTGTGCGGTAACACTACCGTGATAACTGGGGTTGATGCATCGGGTGACAACACAGCATATTGCTTCGCGTTAGGTGCGCCTCGCGAAGTTTGCCTACTTGGTAATACATTCAATTTCGTTAAATTTGTCTGCACCGGTATTTTCGTTCACCCGCAACGTAGCGTAACCATGTCGACAGCCGTGTCTATGTAGCGGATCGAGCACTAAAGCTGGACTTTAGTTTGAACCGACCTTTAGTCTGTGTGTGTGGTCGAATTGCTACTTGAACAGCGCAAACGCTTGTTTGAACATACCTGCTAACGTTCGAACACATTTTATTCAGATTGTTTCCATCATGTGTAACTTGCAAAATATTCTTGTTATTCAGAGTTTTATTGCCATCGCCTCGCTTTGGCGTTTAACTTCGCTAAGTACTTCAGATGTTAAAGGTATTTTCGCTATGTGAAGCGTATTATTAGTTTTTTTGTTTCACAAAAACACTTTAATGTTATACATACTGCACGGTATCTAAGCATGTGTTGCAGCCAAAATGTAAGACTGGGCAGCATAACTATCTGAGAACACAACACGCACAGCCACTGAACAGCCTACGCTGCACCGGGAAGGAGTTATGCTTTGATTGATATGTGGGGTTTAACGTCCCAAAACCACCATGTGTATATGAGAGACGGCGTAGTGGAGGGCTCCGGAAATTTCGACCACCTGGGGTTCTTTAACCTGCACCCAAATCTGAGCACACGGGCCTACAACATTTCCGCCTCCATCGTAAATGCAGCCACCGCAGCTGGGATTCGAACCCGCGACCTGCGGGTCTGCAGCCGAGTACCTTAGCCACTAGACCACCACGGCGGGGAAGGAGTTATGCTTTCTCACCCTGACAGCATGATTGAAACAAATGGCCCTAATTTAGCAGTATGCAATGGTCATTGAGTGAAGGTAACAGGGTCACTTTATTCGACATTTCCCAGCCAATTTAGCGGCTATAGGAAATGTGTTTGAAAAAAAAAATTGTGCTCATTTAATGCACTGAAAACAGTAAATTGCTTGAATATTTCGGAGAGAAAAACGTTTTTAGCCACGTGGTTGGCTTTCAAACTTTTCAGACTGCTGTTTGAGTGTCGTTTGTGAAAAAAAATACCGGACCAAGTACCGCACCTTTTACAAGTACCGCACCTTTTTTTTTCATACCAATTTGGGTACATGTTAAGTAAAGGGGCTTATGTAGGGTGTTTGAAACTCAGCAATATTAATACAAATTTTCGGCCACATACGTCTGCAAGAATTCAGCCGAAGTGTGTTATGTTTGCATTTTCTCATTGCTATACTGCACTTTGTATGAATATCTGAGCTGTGACTACTTACTTCACAGAAAATGTATTTTGATGAAAAATTAATTTTAGGCATCTTGTTTTCAATACAATAGATCACTGATTCACAGAATTGTCATTTTTGCCCGTATTGAGACGCAATTTGCACCATGTGGTGGTCCAATTAAAAATCACCTTTTACCTAAATTGAAAGCAAATAAACAGTTCTTTGTATGTCACAAGTTTCATCATTACAATTTCTATTATAAGGAATAAAATATTTTTTGAATTTTCCCATCAACGGCAATGGGGAACGAGGCGTCGACTGCTGTATGACCAAATGGCGAATGGGGAACTTGGAACTTCAAAAATCATTTATGGGGCAAAGCTCTTGAGGCCATGGGTCGTTCCCTCCTCTGTAGTCGTACTAGTATTATGCAGCCACTTGATGAGTTGCACAATAGATAGCGTTGGTGGTTTTCACAGCATATACACGGACAAAATGATGATTCGTGGGGGGAATTGTTCGTCCGTACATTTGTGCTTTCGTCCATTCGTCGGTGCATCCATCCGTCCAAGCTTCCGTGTGTCGGTCTGTCCGTGAGTCCGTCCGTCTTTCTTTTCGTCCATACTGGCGTCAGACTGTCTGTCCATCCGTTTGTGCGTCTGGACGGACGAACGATACGCCCCACTCATCATCATTCACTCCGTGGATATGCTGTGATTTTTTTTCTCAAAACATAAATTGCTATGACAAAATTTGGCACATAAAAGAACTGTTTATTTGCTTCGATTTAAGTACAAAGTCTATTTTAATTCAACCACCACATGGTGCAAGTTGCGTCTCATTATAGACAAAACAATTAATTTGTGAAATTTGCGCTTTTTTCTTGTAAAGTTTGACAACTTGAGAGGTCTAAAGTATTTTTTCCTCCAAATATACGTTATGTGGATTAAGTATTCACTCCTCAGATATTCAAAGTGCAGTATTGATATAAAAAATTGCAGATATAACACATTTCGGCTAAATTATTTGAGGCATATGTGGTCGAAAAATGGTAATAATATTACTGAGCTTCAAACACTTTACGCAAGCCCTTCACTTAACTTGTAGACCAAATCTGGCTCGGAAGAAGAGAGACTTATGAAATAATTTTTTTCACAAACATCCAGACGAGGTTCTGGGAAATTCAGGAGGCAGCCACGTGACCAATAAATTATTTGTTTGCGAAATATTCTAGGAGTTACCTTTTTTAATGCAGTAAAATCAGCGCGATTTTTTACTTCGAATACATTTGCGGTGGTCACCAAAATGGCTGGGACGTCTGATGTGGAACGACCCAATAGCCAATTCTTCCATTATATAATCGTGTCAATGGGAGCCAGTCCAAGAACACTAGTATCATTCGCATTTTAATACGTGACTGTACAGTACTTAATTTTACAAGTTACCTGCACTGAATACCTTCTCAATGCGCAGACCGTCATGTATGCTCAGTGGCATTGTGCTTTTGTGCAATACAGATAAAATATGTATATGTTGTTGCGCGTCGTACTGTATTCCTTTTAATAAACTAATCGAATGAGTACCATGGTAGATCTGCAGAAATACACATGCAGCTGTGTTGATGCATACTTAAGCATAGAACTTGACATTCATTTAGATTGGTCGTTCCATGCAGCTAATGGAACATTATCAACTTGGAGCACCACCTTTTTATTTGCCTGCGCGAGCAAGATGAAAGGGTAAAGTAAGGTTCATATCTACGGCACGAAAGGCTTAACGATTTGCCACAGCGCGCTTTTTATTGCGTTTATTGCTCAGCATACCTTTTCTACCCTTTCTCACTGCAGTGGAGCCCGATGCCTCTGAATATGCTTGCTATGCACTCAATTTCTACTTACAGATACGAAAGCAGTTAGTTATGCATGGTGCACACTGTATGTTGCACTCTTTGTGAAATTTCAGTCATTGTTTCTTGTGTATTTATTTTAGGTTTCCGGGATTGAATGTCCTGTACAGAAAGAACAGCTTCGCCCCACTTCTCTCGAAGACACAAGTCATCTCAGCAGCTGAAGATGATAATGCAAGCAGCAATGACGAGTAGTTTTGCAGTTAGAAGTATACCAACACTGACATTACATTAATACAACCCCAATTACACTACCTTGTTGAGTGCTCTCTTTTTTAATGTCGAATATATACTGCGAGATGTAATAGATTGTAAATGTGACTCCAGAAACTCGCTTACTCTTTCTACGTGTTTTTTTTTCTATTGTATAGGTGTCAATCAAACGCCATACGTCTCAGTCGTTTGCCCGACTAGCGCAAATGTTTTCGAAAATTGTGGAGATTTATTGTATTGAAAACACTGAATTTTCAGTATAGAGAGAAAGAAACTTGGTCCCGTGACATATTTCAAAATTTTGCAGAATGCCATCAGAGTGTTGTTTGTCAGATTTGCAGTTTTTCTATAATAAAGGCAGATGTTAACATATGGGCTTAAAATTCTTTTTGCTTCGGCGTTATGTTCGGTTGGACCTTACGCTACAGGTTACTGCTTGCACTACTGTGTGTGTGTGTGTGTGTGTGTGTGTGTGTGTGCGTGTGTGTGTGTGTGTGTGTGTGTGTGTGTTTGTGTGTGTGTGTGTGCGCGCGCGTCTCTGTCGTTTACGGCTCAGTCTACGTACACATATATACACTGGTCTCATGCATCTCATTCAAGACCATGGCACCTTATTTTATCAGCTGCATGCACGGTGTAAGAAGGAGAGGTGACCGAACGACTGCGGCGAGCGGCCGCGACGAGCGCACTCCCTAGCGCTCGCAGTTCGCCGCCTCTCCACTAGATGGCGGGCGTCGTTCTAGCCCTCCCGAGCGGCCGCTTGTTCAGCGCACCCTGTAGTCGAGTGTGACAGCAGCGTCGGCTTCGTTGATTTGTTCCCGCTATTTTATTTGTCACACCTCGCATGCGTGCTTTATGGCCTCATAAGGCATCACTGACATGGGGAAGTGCTTCGTTCCGCAGTGCAACAGCGGCTACAAGTCGTGCAAGAAGAAATTCTCGCTCTTCAAGCCCGCAGACGCCGAGAAACTCGCGGCATAAAGGCGGGCGATCCCACGAAAGGACCGTGTTCTGACCCGGAAGGACCTTGTGTGCGAGCGGCATTTTGCTCCAAATTTCGTGGTGAAGACGTGGAGTGCCGAGTACAAGGGACATATCCTCATGCAAGGTGAGCGTAGGAGCTACGTTGGCGAAGGACGTGGTACCATCAATCTTTGATGGATGCCCCGCTTACCTCACGAAGGAAGGAAGTGAATCCTTCGAGAAAACCGGTGAAGCGGAAAGCTAACACCAGTGAGCTGCCAGCCAAGTCACGCCGCCTGTCTCCCGGGAATGGAGAATGCTGTCATAGCGCAGCAAATGCACTTGACAATCCGCCGGAAGGTGATGACAACACGCTTGACTTAACAGAGAACAGAACTGGAATTGCAGAGCTTCGCCCATCCGCCTTTGACGTACTTTTTGAAAGTGCACAGTCCGCGCGTCTTCCCGAATCCTCATGGGCTGTACATCGCGTAGATATGGAGGGCATTCGAGATATTGTGTACTCGAAAATGACTGTGAAGCAAGATTCTGCGGCAGCGAATCTCTACATATCTAAGGCAGTGCACATCAAAAGTGACATGAGTGTGAACATTGTTCTGCTCGGGAAGTCCCTCAAACCTGCCGCCGCTGGGCTAATTGCGAGCGTGACGACCCTTTCTGATGTGGAACAAGTTGTGAACGCCGTAGAAGCAATCAAGGTTTGCTCAGGAGGACCGAGCATCAAGGAATATACCAAAGCGGAGCCTGAGTGTGCTTATGGCGATCTTCTAGGAAAATGGAGGCATTCAAGGTGCACAATGACAGTGGCCGAAGGAAGTGTCTGCAAGGCTTGCAGCTCTCTTTGTGACACCCTCCGCATCCATACGTCTCGTCAGGTGGCCAGAAAGAAGGGACGGAGGGTGCTTCAGCGCATTAGGATACCGGTGCAGTCCAAAGAAAGGGGAAAAATTGAAACACACTGAAGGGCCAAGGGCAAGGAACAAGGTGCTATTGATGGAACTGAAGCAGTCGAAGAACAAGATGAAGTCGCTTCAAAATGAAGACCTCCAGCACCGCCTGCAGCAGCACGACATTCCGTCAGCACAGCTACTTCTCATTTCAGAGTGTCTCTCAGCAGCAAAATGCACAAATAAGAGAAACCGAAGATACACAGATGACTGGCTGTTACTGTGTCTCCTTTTTCATATCAGCAGTTCCTCTACGTACTCGTTCTTCAGGAACAATGACATCCTCCCGCTGCCCTGTGTCACCACCATCAGGAAATGGGACTGAAGTGCGGCTTTGATTAGCGGTTTCTGGCAGCCCTCACAACAAAGATGGCAACCAAGAGTCCTATGGAACGAAGAAGAATGCTGGTGCTTGATGAAATTCAAGTCGGGAAAGAACTGGCCGTGAATTCGAAGACCATGACATACTCCGGATTGGTTGACCATGGGCAGGACGATGGAGACTGTAAAAAGCTTGCCAACCATGGACTTGTATTTGCTCTTGCTCCATTTGCTGACAGCTATCTCCAGCCTGTTGCAATTTTTGCATCGAAAGGACCAACGAAAGGAATTGTGCTTTCACAGCTGCTCCTGAAATGCATCCTAAAACTTGAACAAGCTGGAATACGCATCGATGGAGTTGTTTGTGATGGTGCATCAACGAATCGTAGCATGTGGAAGCATTTCGGAGTTAGTGGTGTTTTGGGAAGTACCACCAACTCTTTTGAGCACCCATCTGACAGTTCAAGGCAAGTTTACATGCTCTCAGATGCACCGCATTTATTTAAATGCATTAGAAACCGCCTCTACAGCAAGAAGGAGTTCCACATCAATGGGAAGTGTGTACGGTGATCATGCTATGACGCTTTGTATGTAGCAGATACAAAGCACGCAGGGGAAAGAGCATGCCCGAAAATCACATACAATCATGTGAACCCTTCAAACATGTTGAAGATGAGAGGAAAGCTGGCAACGCAGATATTTAGCGAGTCTGTTGCCAAAGGGCTTCAGTTCTACGCTAAGCGGGGTGCGCACCGCTTGTATGATGTGAAGCCCACAGTGCAGTTTACTCTACTCATGAACAATCTGTTTGATGCCTTGAATCGTCGGTTTCCGGCTGAGGGAGTGCGACTGGGTGGAAATGACTTCCAAGTCATTGAAGACGCGTTACAGTGGCTTGACAAATGGGAAGAAGAAGTTGTTAGTGCAAAAATTCACAAGGACTTCTTTTTGACTCCCTCTACTGCAGAAGGCCTCAGGGTGACTTTAAAGTCAGTTGTTCAACTGTCAAATTATCTACTGACTGAGTGTGGCTTTGACTACATCCTAACAGCAAAACTGAATCAAGACCGCCTCGAGTGTTTCTTCGGAACGATTCGGCAAGCTGGAGGTCAGAACGAACACCCTACGTTCCCTACGTTTCTCCAGCTTCATCGCGTGCTTTCCCTGTACACCCTTCTCAAACCACCAAAATTTGGGAACTCCACGGTAAATGCCGAAGAGAAATACCCTGCATCACTCTTGGTGATATGAGGGTGGCATTTCAGCCAGATGAGCAGCAAACGAGCAGGCTTGACAGCCTGAGAGTGAGACTCGATGGAGTCATTGAGGAAGGAAGTTAAGAATGTGAAGATGTCCTGGAGCATGACTACAGGATGGCAGATACGGTAGATTGCATAATATACTACGTCACCAGTTATCTTTGCAGAAAGATTAGTAAAAAGACTGTGTGTGCTACCTGCAGAGATGGACTCCTTAAACAAACTGGATTCTGTGGCATTCCAGAGGCAGATCTGGTGAATTAAAAAACGCGTGGTAAGCTCATCCATCCAAACTTGAACATATACTACCTCCTGAAGGCAACGGAAAAGGAGTTCGCGAAACAGCCCAGCGACAACTGTGTGTACAGTAAGACACTGGACCATGTGCTGGTTACATATCCTTTCATGTTCCCATGTTCCCTGCACAAAGCAGACGTAATGGCGAAGGTGCTGCACTACTACATTTGCATCAGGATGTGGCAGCACTTCAAGCAGCAGCGACAAAAGGAGGCAAAGGAAAGCCAAGAAATGAGGAAGCGGTCCAAGCTTGTCTGAGTTGCTCTGTGCTTTACAGTGACCTTGTGAAGGTGATCTTTACAGTGACCTAGCTGTGCTACAGTGACAGAAGTGACCTTGCTTTTTGCTTTGAAGGCACATTAAACAGGCAATTAAAATTGAGAGAATCTGTCCTATTATTTATATGCCACCGAAAGCATAAAATAAAAGTCCACCATTTTCTTATTTGCATTACCAACAAGTGAAACCCCCCAAAATACTATGGTCGCATGATTGATTCATGATACTTGCTAACATTCAGGAAGTACATGTAGCTTGTTAGTCTTCGTAAATTAGACTCGGAAACCAACAAAAGCGTCTTCCCAGAAACCCGCTAGCGGTAGCGTATATATTTATTGTAAACTGAAGTAGGAAGTTTTAGCAGACGATGTTTCGAGCGTGGAAGGCGAAATGCGCGAGACACCACGAACTGCCCGTTGCGACTGTGCTGATGATTGTTGTGAGCGCCAGCAGCTAGCGAGATCTGTCGAACTAGTTGCGCGGCAAGCCCTCGTTTGCGATGTAAGGAAAAATCTACGATCATAATGAACCCCAATGGCTTTTATTTGCGGCTTAGCAAGCCGCAAGCCCTCCGTCCTGACAGGGCCGCTTCGCGAAGCGATGGGCCGGAGTTTGTGGCGCCATCTGCTATCACGCCGGAGAACTCCGTCCATTATGGGGCCGCGCTACAGGAGCGCCGTTCGGTAACCTCTCCTTACACCATGGCTGCATGCATGCAGGTATAAGTGCAGTGGGTGAGACGAGTATCTTTCTTCTTCCCTGTCAGCTGCAGAGAATGTTCATATATGCTTCTTTCTGAGAACAATTGAGGCTTCGGCCAGTTGGTGATGCATATTTGATGAAATGAAGTGCCGTGAACAGCTCTCCTCAACACACAAGTCTAAGCGTCACCTCCTGTGTTTCTGCTTTTGTTGCCCGTTAATTGCGCTTCATTTAATCAAGTATGCTCATCCATATAACTGCCATCGTTTCAAGGGGGTTTTCAGTGTACACCCCCCTCGCATGGGTGTAGCTCCATTCAACACCCATAGCTTAGGGGTGTTCATAAACACCTATTAAAGTAGGGTGTAACGTTTCTTTACACCCTACGGTTTCAGGGTGTTTCTAAACACCTTATTGTTTAGGGTGTTCCCAGACACCCTAAAAGGGTGTTGCCCATGAGACAAAACAAATACACCCTTAAGGGTATAAAATTTCTCAGCGTGCAAGTACGGGACTGTAATGCAGCATGAAGTTCTTCATGTGTTTTGTATTGTCTGTAATTAAAAAAACTGCAAATGCTTGTTGGTCATTTGCTGTAGTGCTTTCATACAATATTATGCATCGGTGATGTATGTTATAATGTTGCTTAGCTTTCCCTTAGTTCTTATCTATAATTAGCTAGACAAAGTATAAAGCGCTGAACGAAGTGGAAAATATGTATATATTCTGCGTTTGTTAAGCATGCATACAACTATGATCTGCATTGTTCTTCTACTGTTCAGGGTGTTCAACGAAATAAAAAGATAATTCCACGTTGCAACCGCTTTTATTTCACTTGTGTTAGCTGGTTACGCAAACATATTCACCGCATGCACGTTAGAAACCCACGCATTACTTCGCGCTAGCGCGCAGCAATAAAATGCATGCCCACAATTTCCAAACGAATAAAACAGATTCACCGACGTAGCAACTGCCATGCTGTCTAGTGAAGCAGTGTCTACCTCGAGAATATAAAACCAGAATTTAAAGTGAAGTAACAAAAATCCTTTTAAAGCGGGCACTTTGTGCGATCCGCTTTCGCCACCGTTCGTCGTTGGTGACGCCAGTGGTACTGCTAAACTCGGCAGCGCATGAGGCGGATAGGTGGCGACTCAGATTAGGCATGGCACTTGTGTTCCCAAATGACCGTGGAAGCAGCTGTTAAAGTTAAGCGGCATGTACCGATGAGGTAGCCTTACTGTCCTGCCTATTGAAGGACCGCTCATTTTCATCCTCATAATCAGCCAAATATATTTGTTTTTGTCATCTTCCGAATATATCAGTCGTACAACTTGAAACAAAAAGCAAACGATAACAATTTGGTTTTGAACGATTTGTTATTTCTGATTACGACCTGCAGAAACAATCATTTTTATGGCGTTGTAGAAGAGGACTTCACGCTAACGCTGACACTTTATCTCATATATACGTACTCTTGTGCATCGGGCATGTTTCGGCGTTCAAACATTGACAGCGATGCGATACGCACCAAGCAACGAGTGCTTATTGATCATCTGGGCAGCGGTCGCGAGAAAGTGAGGAACTGCGATAGGATTCACGCCAATGCGTGTTGATAATGCAGATTGCCGAAGTAACGCATGGTTGCTTTCAGATGCGCATAATTCTCATTGCTAGAACTGGAGAATGAAGCAGTGCAAGAAGATTTGCGTGCAAGAAGACCGACTCTGAAGTTTATTTTTTAAGATAAATAGGGTCTTAGTTTGTTTTTATTTGCGCCCGTATTTCAGCTGACGTCTTGAAGGTTAAGAGTAGCCCAAAAGTGTTTCAGGATGTCTTAAGTTCGAAGCATTCAGCCGTGTTCCCAAGTTTACAAGACGTCCTCAGATTCCTTTTCCGAGCTAGTTTTTCAAAGGGGTTGACCTGTTGGGTGTTTCGTCTTAGTCTCAATTAGCAGGATATGTCTATATGGTTGTATTTCAACCCGCCTTGCTCGCAAAAAATGTTAGCATTTGTGCACATGCATTCAGATTGCTGAGGTGGTGGTCACTGGAACACCTACGTGCGCATAATACACCCGAATAAGGCATTTCTCTGGTCTGACATACCCCATGCTTCTCGAAACAGCAAAGTTTACACACGTCTAACATCAATCGTGTTACATTCCTTAAGATTCTCAAGGTTGGCCGCCCAGAGAATCCCTCTTCGTAGGAGCACACAAGGGGTTTACTGTTGTCCGGGTTTCCTTTCCCATTTGACGTTTCGGCACTTTCTCTAGGCTGGCTGTGCCAGGACGATGAAGAAATATATAAGATACCTTATGGTTATTATGTATATGTCTAAGGCAAGTATATCGTACACTGGCAGTATACAAGGAGCATCTTTAAAAATTAGAACATCTTTGCACTTGTTTCATGCTTTAACGAAAAGTGGCACTGGGGATCTTTTGTTACTCTTCCGTGTTCTCTTCTCTTCCTTCTGTCTGTTTATTTTTTTCATTATGGAGTGCTTTTCTGTTTCCTCAAGTTCGATATATTTTTTTACCTCCTGGTGGGCTCCTGCCTACAACAAAGAAGCTAGGCATTACAATATTTCAGAAAATAAAGTTATGCCACGATAGTTTTTTTCGACAATTTCTGGGAAAAGGACACGCTTACGAAACCAGAAAAACTAGGTATGTTAAAGGTTTTACACGAACTAACTATGGTATGCAAAAACAATCTTACGTTATAGTAGACTTTTTAAATCATCATCCTACCGTGATAAACTTGGTACAAGAAACGATGCACATGAAATGCTTCAAAAGAAAGTTAACTGCATATCTCCTATCAATACAAGAATAATTCTGTTTTCTTTTTTTCTATTTTTTTCTTTTTTTCTCTTTTTTTTACCTTGCTGCAGTTTATACTGTATATGTATATAGAAAATCTTTCTGTTTCATATGTATATAGAACAATGTATATATGTAGAAAATCTTGTATATGTATGGCCAAAATATGTATACTATATGTAACCTTGTGTATTTTGCTTAGATAACTGCCACTGTTGTTTGAGTTGTGTGTGTCTAAAAAGGGGTGTGACACCCAGTCAGGCATTCGTGCCTTTTTGTCACTCCTCCTAGACAGGGCAAATGTACATATTACTTGTCTTTGTCTGAAATAAATACGAAATAAATACGAAACACTTGTTTCAAAACACGCTTTTCATGCTGGGAAGTCTGGTCAACATAGCCAACTTTTTGTTCAGGTGGAATCTCTGCAAAACGTAGAAAATCGTGGCATAATTGAAGGCTGTGACACTAACTGCTAATGAATCACTTCCGAACTCCTTGATTCTAACACGCATTACTGTCTCAATTTATCCCAGACGGTAACTGCCAAAGAGAGCACGCGAGTATTTTTCATATTATTTGGAGCTGCCCTAAAATGAAGAAACAGAATAATCCTTCGACTACGCATATCACCATAGCTTTCCACAATGGGAGGCAACGCTGCTCAGCTCCCAACAAGAAACACAAGAGTAGATAACAGAGCGGGCAGAGGCGATCACTAGGGCCAAAAGTACCGGCTCAACGACAGAGACATCTTGTCGCTGAACATGAACTTTACCAGATCATATTGTTTCTTCTCCCACTCTAGCACATAAATTGTCACCCTATCTTTGCCGATCAACTGAATAGACATGCTAGGCTTGTTGAAACACACATCATTACGTCTTCCACATCACAAGGAGTAGCAGTAGAGTTGGACCGTTAACCAAGATCCTTCGCAATCTTTCCTTTCCCACACCAATGATGCACCTACTGAGATCATCTTAGTTTACTACTCCAAGTATTAAAGTTACAAGGTGGACTACGTGTTTACCGATGTCAACATGAAGCAGACCGCCAACGTTTACTTCTATCGCAGTAGCAGCACGTTTAAGTCAAGCACTTTTATTCATCAGTGGTTCATTACAAATATTCGTTTAACTGGAATGATTCTTGGCGCATGTCTACAGTGAAAAAAGTAGACAGCCGTGTGAATGAAGGAGGAGATAGGAATGATCAATTTTTACAAAACAGCAAAATGACGTTTCTGATGGGCTAGCTCTTATACCAAGGCACTAGTGGCACGAGTAGCTAGCTTGACCTTGTCCAAGGTTGCCCGCTTGCTTCCCAGGTCTCGCCGAATGAAACTCACCTGAAGCAACTTTTCAAATTTGTGGCGTGCGATGACGTGTGTGTTGCCCTCAGCTGGTCTGTGTCTAAAAGCCGAACTGATGTGAAATAGGTGCCCAAGATTGGTTGTCATAAGTTATCTGGCAAGTTAAATTTCTAAAAACATCAACGCACCAATAGCAAATAAAATTTACCACATATATTCATCGATGGTTCCGAATTGAGACTTTTTGTACTCAAGTCAGTGATTACTACATTTCGCTAGTAAAGATGTAGACAGCGGTCTTAATATGCCGTTGCCGACGAGTGCTCTTCGTGAAGATTGGGATTAGTTGAATGTTCAAAAACACGGGTGCGGCACTGACGAACAATATTCGACACTCGTGTTCATCTATCGTTATGAACAAACACATTTATTGCATGCAAATCATTGATTTTTTTATTTGGCCAGTGGTATGATACACGGTCATGTAATAGTGGTTGCACCCACGTGTCCTTATCAGGATTTATGGGTTTAGTTGAAAGTCCAAATCTCTCGGCGCACTAAGAGCGCGTAAAAATTCAGCGATAATGCACAACCATGACTCATCATTAAAACTTGTTTTGTACGTGAATAATTGCTCGCACATGTCATTAGTGAATGCATACGCGGCAATGGAAGTGTGAACGTGTCTACGTGTGGCTGTAATCAGGTATGATCATGAGTTTTTAAAAACATTGCCGCTTATAGATACAACGCCTGTATGAGTGACCTTGTTCTTTTTTTGGCAGGCTCACGTTTCCTTGCCTCTATGCGTCCGTTGAAGCCATCGAAGAGCTGATGCCTTCCATGAATTGGCACACAACTTGCATTTAGAGCCCCTCTCACGCATACGCATATTTTCATGGGAACAAAGCTTCCGTAGTCATGCAAAGTAATTAGAGCAGGTATCGTGCTCTAGAAATTCTCGCCTGTGAAGTGCCACGAGAGTAGACTTTTTGGCAAAACATTTACCACAGCTGTTGCAATTGTAGGACTTCTATTATGCGCGCATTTGGCGATGTGCCACAAGATCAAGCTTTTAGTTCAAGTAATCTATCTGACATGTGGCAATGACAGGGCTTCTCGCCGGTATGCATGTAGTGAAGTAATGCGATACTGTCCTTCCGTAGAAATTGTTTAGCCAATACGTTGCAATTTTCAGGCTTCTGACGCTTCTGCGTGCGTACGCGCTGACGAAGATATTCCGCCGGTGTGAATGATTTAGCGCATGTAGCACACTTTAGGGCTTCTCGCCTGTGTGCACGCACAGATGTTCTGTGAGGTCGTGCATTCGTGCAAATGATTCTTCGCATGGCCCGCAAGGATTTGGCTTCTCCCCTGTATGTACGCGCAGATGTCTCGTGAGGTCACATTTTTGTGCAAATGATTTTTCGCAAAAGCCACAATTATATGGCTTATCGCCTGTATGTACGCGGATATGTAATACGAGGCTATCCTTTCGCGCAAATGATTTATCGCAAGATCCGCACTGATATGGCTTATCGCCTGTATGCATGCGGAGATGTCTTATGAGGTCGCGCTTTTGTGCAAACGATTTTTCACACATGTCGCAACGATGGGGCCGCTCACCTGTATGTGTGAGCATTAGATCTGTGAGGTTGCACTTTCTTGAGAATGACTTCTGACATACGAAGCAATGATGGGGCTTCTCGCCCGTATGCGTGCGCCAATGTCTCTTGAGTGTGCTCTTTTTTTGTAATGATTTGTCACACACTTGACACTTGTGGCGTCGTTCCCCCGGTGGCTTCTGGCGGCGGTTGACGTCGCCGTAGACAACGCTCAGATCCTCACACTTTCCCGTCTGTGAAAAGCCAGTAGCGTTCCTACGAGATGAGACAACGCATCTAATATGACACATACACTATTTCGAGGAAGGAAAGCAGTCTATTATTGTCCATACAACATCATAACTTTCATGTGAGGCCTACTCGCTTAAGCGTACTCTTTGGCAATATGTATTTTTGTTTAGCCTTCATTAGCATTGTTCAGCAACAACTCAAGACAGGTGAATAAGGTACACACACAATGTTCTGAGAATAAGTGCACACTGTTTTTTTTCAACTTTATAAAATATTCTCGACGTAGTTATTCAACAATCAATGCCTACTCTTTCACTGCTACTCAATGCAACAAGACCGTATGCAAGTCACTTGAACAAAGCCTCTAATCGAACTTTCGTGCATCTAAAACGGAGAAATGATTGAATATCAAGTCACGAGACTGCTTTTTTTTTACTGAAAATGACTTCCAACCTACAATCCTATCAGTGACTGTTTATGGTACCTATTTTTCTTAGGCGATCCGACTTCCCAGCTGAGCGCATCGGCATACGTTCTTCTGCAGGCTTTGCGAAATATTACATTTGTGCTGATGTTTATTCGAACAGAGAAGTCGCAATGAGGTCGCGACGCAAAATGGCCGTACGGCAAGTCTGGCAAAGGCGGCACAGGTTCTCGCGCAATCAGAGCGCGGGTTTTTTTTGTTTTCTTCCAAAGGCGCATACGCGTTGGTGCGTATGCTCGAGTACAATATCCCCGGGGTGAAGAGTAGCCATCCTGGCGACTCAGGGAGTAGGCACAATGAGGGGGTCGTAGTAGGGTTTGAGACGGTCGACGTGCACGGTCTCACGTTCTCGACGCCACAAATCTGGTGATTGTGTTAATGGCTAGATGACGTAATTCACCGGGGAGGTCGCGTCAATGACACGGTAGGGACCATGGTATCGGGCCAGAAGTATAGAAGAAAGGCCAGGATCGTGCAGGGGCACCCAAATTCACACAAGAGAGCCAGCACGAAATGCAGGAGCTATGTAATGAATGTCGCCATGTCGGGTCTTTAGTAGACCTTGAGCCTCACTTGTCAGAGACCGAGCCAACTGACGGCAGTCTTCAGCGTATCTGGCGACTTCCGAAAGCGGGGAGCACTCAGATGTATCAGGGCGGTATGGTAGTATAGTGTCAAGTGGGTGGGAAGTTTCGCGGCCGTACAACAAAAAGAACGGGGAAAAACCTATTGTCGCTTGCGTCGCGATGTTATAAGCGAAGGCAACAAAAGGTAACACAGCGTCCCAGTTAGCGTGGTCGGAGAAGGTGTACATCCTCAGCATGTCGCCAAGTGTGCGGTTGATCCATTCAGTGAGACCATTCGTCTGTGGATAGTATGCGGGTGATTTCCGGTGGCTGAGGTTGCATTTAGCGATGATAGCTTGGATGACCTCCGACAGGAATGCTCGACACCTTTCGCTGAATGATTTCCGTGGAGCACCATGGCGTAGAATCAAGCTGCGGAGAATGAAGAGTGCAACTTCGTGGGCGGTCGCTGCCGATAGAGCAGCAGTCTCAGCGTAGCGTGTCAGATAATTGACGCCGCCATTAATCCAGCGGTTTCCAGAGCCACTAAATGGGAGGGGGCTATAGAGGTTGATACCCACGTGGTCGAATGGGCCAGCCGGGCACTGGCTGTAACATGCAAGTTAGGTGCCGCGGAGGTGTCTTGTTTTGTTGGCAAGTGGTGCAAGCCTTGACGTATTTCTGCACAAAGCGATACATTCCTCGCCGAAATATCGTTGGCGCAGCCTTTCGTAGGTTTTCAGGACCAAAGCGTGAGCACTTTGGGGATCTGTATGGAAATTCATGCAGATGTCAGAGCGCATATGAGTTGGAACAGCAAGGAGCCACTTCCGAACACCAGGTATGTAGTTGCGGCGGTACAGAATGTTGTCTCGCATGGAAAAGTGGGCTGCCTGCCGGCGTAGGGATCTCGTGGAAGGGATGCCAGACGGATCGGTAAGGTAGTCGAGTAACAAGGCAAGGTATGGGTTTTACGCTGCTCCAAAAGCATGTCAGTGGTGTCGAGTGGTGAGAAGGTGGTAAAAAGGGGTGACAGAGAAGCCACATCTGGTGTTAATGGCGATCGCGAAAGCGCATTGGCATCCGCAGGCTTGCGACCGGAACGATATACGGCGTGGATGTCGTATTCCTGCAATCGAAGTGCCCAACGCCCCAGTTATCCGGACGGGTCTTTCAAGGTGGACAGCCAACATAGAGTGTGGTGGTCTGTGACCACGTTGAAAGGATGGCCGTAAAGGTACGGGCGAAACTTCGTCAGCGCCCAGACTATGACCAAACACTCCTTCTCTGTCACAGAGTAATTCAATTCAGCCTTCTTGGGAGCGTGAATTGCTTAGGCGACTACGTATTCAGCTTGGGTGCCTTTCCGTTGTGCTAAAACTGCACCAAGACCGACGCAACTTGCATCGGTGGGAATTTTTGTGGCAGCAGTGTGGTCGTAGTGACGAATAATAGGTGGTAAGGTCAGCAGGTGGCGCAACTGGTGAAATGCGTCGTCACATGCAGGGGTCCATGCCGATAAACCTTTGCTGTTGGAAAGCAGAGTTGTCAGAGGTGCGATGATGGACGTGAAGTTGCGCACGAAGCGACGAAAGTAGGAGCAGAGACCAACGAAACTTTTTAGGGCTTTGAGTGATGTGGGCATTGGGAAGTCAGCGACAGCTCGAAGCTTATCGGTATCCGGAACAACACCTCTCTTGTGATGACATGTCCGAAGATGGTTAGTTTTTGTGCTGCGAAGAGGAACATCTTGGTGTTAAGTTGTAGGCCTGCAGAAGTTAGACACGTCAGAATCTCGTGTAGACGAACAAGATGTGCCGGGAAATCAGCTGAAAAGACTACGATGTCGTCCAGGTAACAAGAGCGAATTTTCCACTTGTGGGCACGCAAGATGGTATCGATCATGTGCTCAAATGTCGCAGGCACGTTGCAGAGCCCAAATGGCATGACTTTGAACTCATATAGGCCATCCGGCGTTACAAATGCTGTTTTAGGGCGATCACATCCAGCCACTACCACCTGCCAATACCCAAAACGCAGATCCAAGGATGTAAATACTCGGTGCCTTGTAAACAGTCAAGAGCATCGTCTATTCGTTGTATTAAGTAGACATCTTTCTTCGTAATCTTGTTTAAGTGGCGATAGTCAACGCAAAATCGAACGGTGCCATCTTTTTTTCTTTACCAGAACCACAGGTGATGACGAAGCGCTTTGAGAAGGCTGTATGACTCCACGTTTAAGCACGTCATCTACTTGCTCCGAAATGACGCGGCGCTCTTCGGCGGAAACGCCGTAAGGACACTGTCACAGAGGCGAATGTGAGCCAGTGTCAATAGTAGGGAGTTTTAGTGCTGGGTACGCATTGTCTTGGAGCGTTGCGGGTTTGGGAGCGCGCGGCGTTGCGTGCCCAACCCATACCCAACCGGAATGCCTTTTAGTTGGCGCCACGGTGGCACGCACGCAAACGCAAGCCGCACGAAGTTCACGCACACTCGCAGAGCCATAGCGTCTTGTCGCGTAAGTAATATTTAAGTCTTTTTATGATTTAGAATGTTAAATTAAACATGCACAGTGATCAGGGCACTTTTTATTGTGTACAGTAGTCTGGTATACACAAAAAAGTAAAAAATACAAGGTTACTGTAACGACAGTGTCGACATCTTCTGACACTTCGTGCAACCGCAGTCATGAACATGTTAGCTTACGCGTAATGTTTTTGAGGTGAAAATGAATAAAAAGGTTACCGATTTGTAATATTGTCGCTGCGCAGTTTTTGCACCAGATGTACAATGCACAATGTTTCTGTAATAACAAAGTTGTGGTTGTCTGTTTCACTAAGACCGCGCTAGATGGCGCCACCTAATCAGCTGGTCGGGGGCTGTCATATGTCTTTTAGTTTCTATGTTCCAGGCCATTCTATCTTTGGAAATCTGGCTGAAACCGATTATTCGCTATAAGTGCTCGCACTTTGGCTTATTTTAACTCGACGGCTAGAGTATCCGCAGTGCGGATACCGAGAGTTCTTGCGAAGGTGGACCGCGCGGACGCATGGCCCCATCGCCTCAGCAATCTTGCGACGCCTCTGTTTGGGGTTTCGCGCATGCGCAATACCGCCGCCGCAACGTCCTGCGTACGCAAGCCGCTTGGGTACCCAGCACTAAAACTCCCTAGTATGTGTGATAGTCGTGGTGCGGCCCAAAGCAGGTTCTTGAAAGTCCAAAGAAGAGCGAAACTTGTGAAGGAGAGCAACAAGTTGGCGGCGATGCGGGGGGGCGGGGGGGGGGGGGGTAGGTCTGCGTCAATAGCATTGTCGAAAGCTGATGAACTTGATGGCTCAGACGCATGAGTGATTGCGGCAATGTGACATGGGGTTGTGACATCATACAGTAATATAGAAATGTGACATCATACAGTAATATAAAAAACATGTTGCATTATTTTGTTTTAGCGACAATATTCGTAGTACAAATCAGAGCTTTTTGAGAATGCGCTGATAAGTTGAGAAATCTAGAAATCGGAACGGAAATCGGAACGGATACTTGCGCACAAGTATCCACAGTGAGAATGCGAAACTGAAGTATAGTACGTTAAAATGAATTTCGCAATGTTTTTGTCGATAAAATTACGGGAGGCGTAATCTTTGTCCCTACTTTGAACCATATGATCTAAAGAATTGCCTCCGAGATGCGGCGTGCAGCAATTCATCTGTAGAGCAGACGAAGGATCACTACTTGCCCTAAAGCGTGTTCTTTAGTCTAATGCGGCAGTCTTCGTGCCCCAAATGATAAAAATTTGTTATGAATCGTTTATGAACTCATTCAACTTTCAATTCTCTTACCCAACGTGTTGCAAACACATGGCCCTCACAGCATCTCCATCTGTGTGTCAGTATTGGAGAGGCACCACAAATTAGAAATCTCAGTGCTCTACGTATAAGAGTGAATTCAGATACTGTAGAATACCGTGTTCAAAATAGTTACTCCTATCTGCTAAAACAGCCTTTTTTCACCAAATGCGGTCACGTTTACTCGCGTTTAAAGCCTATTGCCTCTTTTCCATTCCGATTTCTATATTTCTCCACTTATCAGCGCTTTCTCGAAAAGCTCTGATTTGTACCACGAATATTGTCGCTGAAAACAAAATAATGCAATATGTTTTTTTCTATATTACTGTATGATGGCCTTGGGTTGTCTGTTTACGAGATTTTAGGAAAAATTGAAGATGGTTTTTTTTATTATTCAAATTTCAGTGAAGTACACTTTTGCCAATATGAGAATTTTGAGGCAATATATTAATATTTACATTTGCCCTACGACAGCAATAATTTATGTACCTATTGAACACACTATATCCTTAAAACGTGTCAAGTTGCAAAACGCTGCTTGCATTACTTTCGCAGAAAAAAAAAATTGGGAATACGTAACTGATTTTAAAAGGTCGCCAAATTAGACATCTTTAAAAGCTATTTTCTTGAGGTCTACAAACTCGAAACCGTATGAATTCATTTTTCAAGCACACTTGCGTGGTACCCACTAGGGCATTAATATTAAACATTTGGGTAGTAGGCCAGCATTGCTATTTTTTGTCATTCGTCTGAGAAGCATGGTAACCGCTAAAGCCTTGCAAGGAATTTTGTGCCAATTGTCCACGCCGTGGCTGACGACGATGAGGAATTATGGATGAAAGGATATACGCAACAGATAAAAAGGGAACAAGAAAAAGCTTTTGTGATGGTTTGGAGCATTGGACGACCCACTCGTTATGCTATTCACATTGTGCCACGACTGGTTGTTCTTTCGCTGTTATAAAACGCTTTATAAATCGTAATAACGTGATTGCTTTCCCAACATCAAGCCTGCATAAGGCAAATTTCACAACAAGACACAAGCACCGGTGTAGCTCAGTAATAGAATACTGGGCTGGCACCCAGCGGACTCGGGTATGAGCCCATCTTTGCCATTGGTGCTAGGTCATTCCTGCCGAAGGCATGTTTGACAAGTTATAAGCACCAACAGACTCACTGGCTGCATATTGGGCTGGCACGCACTGGACCCTGGTTCAAGCCCCATTGTGTCATTGTTGAAAGATTTTTTTTCTAAGTTAGCGCAATGTGGTTACGGACATCGGTGGCGGCGGTGGTGGTGCGGGCGGCGACGGCGGACAACAACTGCACGTGACCCGAAAAGTGATCTCATAACAGCTTTCGCTGTAAAATAAAGACTGTAAATATTTAAAACCGCTATTCACAAGCTCTTCCAATGCATTAGTCATATATAGTAACGCATTTATGTCCACCCTAAATGCCCTAATCTGCGCAATTGAAAGCTTTGTGACATTTTAAGATGTGTTCCGATGTACGCGTAGCATCTAAGCAGCTCAAGCTTCTGTATAAGAAAAGGACCGTTGCTGGATACAATGCTGGATACTGCCATTGATGTTTTGATATTTGTTGAGTAACTATTTCCATTCAGACGGGAACGTCTTATATGGAGGCATATACGACCCATGTGCATCTGTTTCCTGTCATTTGAGCACCTTAAATAGAAAAAGAAAATTTCCTAGATCTCACTAAAAAGCACAAAGCTGGACCACAGCAGAGTTGCTGGGCATGGTTCAGGTTCTTTTCTTAATCATTTTTACAAAGCTCTTAGCCTGCGATTGAGCGCGTGCTGACTGTTCATCATGATAATTTTCTATCGGCGACATGCGGCGAACTTCTTTTATACCGCCTCTTTTGTTAGAAACTCCAGTAACGCGCATGTGCCTCTGAAATTTTGCCAATCTCATTACTCAGAATCGTGGTCCGCAAATTAAAGAAGGAACACACGGGCACCAAACACCAATTAAGGATTCGGTAGTAACGTAAAAAGAATTGACGGGGACGAAACAATCTGTTGTTAATCGTCTGTACAATCGTCTGTACAGAATGGTTGGGTGGTGGTAAAGAGCATGTTGGTTAAGGAGGATGGCGGTTTTGTATCCACGACAAGCGGTAACACTCGACCATAACAGCTGTACCGCCAGGCCTGTGCGGAACGAACAGCACAGTCTATGCGAAAGCTTGAAGATCGGCGGAGATGCGTAATAACGGCTACAAGCTTGCAAACAATTCTATGCAATTTTTCAATGCTGTAGTGGAGGACGATGAAGAAATAAGCCTGGCGCTTTTGTAAGGAGTTGCAACATTCAGCGATCCACTCGTTACACAATTCCCATTTGATGACACCTGACTGTTTCTTTTCTGTTGTAAAGCGCGTTATTACACTTATTAATGCGATTCCTTTGCCACATGAACAATGCCTAGGGTCAGTTTGCAAAAAATTTCCAAGCACAGGCGTAGCTGCGCTGGTATGCAGGGGACACGGGTTCAAGTCCAATCATGTCTCAGTTATTTTTTACAATTTTTTTTCTTCGCTTTGAGTGATAGTGCTTACAGACACCGGCAGCGGTGACGGTGACGGCGGACAACTGCAGTGCGTACTACTTTGTTGTGATCTCATTACAGCTTTCGTTCTAAAAATACGGCTCATCAATTCCGTGAAGGTCTTCGAATAGAAAAAAACTGTCTGTGGGCGATAATCCCCCTAGTGTCACTCCATGCATTGGCACTTTGTGTACTATAGAGTGGCGGTAAAGCTTATGCCAGGGTTGTATCGGTTTCGCGTGCTCGCATTTCGGAGTCGTCGGCTCTCCGGGCGTGATTGGTCTCCTCTTCGGGAGCTTGCAGCTTGCGTCTCCGGTGCGGCAACTTCTACATACGTGCAAGTCTAACAAGAGTCCATCAAGATCACGTGTGGTAAAAAAGGTAGGCGTGCGCAGGGCCCCCTTTCGGGAAGGGGGAAGGTTCTTCGCAGCTCCCCATCTCTCTATTACGTCAATGTATGGGGCTCTACTTGTGTCATCCCCCCCCCCTAGGTGTCTAGGGTGGACGACAGCCACCCCTGCCCCTCCTTCCTCCTCGTGTGCAAGCGCCTATGGTAAAGAAGGCGCGCGTCTGATATCGCTAGCGTGATCACGAGATATCGAGAATCATCCGTTAGATTTGGAATGCGCGTGCTTCTACCGATCGCGCAAGGAAGATCGCGCCACCTGGCGGATGAGCCAATGACGTTTTAATTGACCTCGCGTGATTTGAATCCGCCGCCATGCTGCAATGCACGCGCTTGCAGCTCATTGGTGAACGCTAAATCACGTGATCTGCGAGTACAGTTATTGACACAAAAGTGCTCGGATTTCTCTGTGACGCCAAACGCTACTGCTCTGCTACATCTGATAAAGCGGGCCTCCCTGTAATGACCTCCAAATTTCGCCCTTACCAAACGTTGCTCTCGCTACATGCCGGAGCTTCTATGACTGTACAGCTTGTGCTTGGAATGGCATCATCACTGGCGCCACTGCTGGAAACTGGGTGTGGAAAGGAGGTTCTCTTTTCAGCCTCATGCATACGCCCTGAAAGCAAACGTAGTTGCTTTGTTATTGGTACAATGATTTGTGCGGACTGTCTAGAAAAACCTCAAATCTCAAAATGTTCTATAGCAGTCATTCGGTAAAGAACAGACAATGAGAACGCGTTCAGGCTGAAAGTCACATCTTTTGATAATTATTAGGCCATCGTAACGGAAGTAATGTGTGCAGAAATTTTGAGTGGTACTAAAGGAGCTCGTGTGATAAAGCATTCTGGGGATCTTATAATATTCGCGTTATTGCCTGTAGTGGCAGTTAGAGCCTTATTTATTTTATTTTTCACTTTTTTGCATCGCAAATATTTCCTATTTAAGCATTGTGGAAGTCTTTCAAATAACTTTGTTAGTATATGTGAGCTCACTATGAAACTCTACGACAGTCATAAAGCCACATGGAATTTGTATATTTTTATGTACTTTCCACGCTGAAATTGAACTTCTGCTATTAATTGCAAGATGAGACATGTTTCCATACTTTATTATTGATGGGAAATATTACAACACTTACCAACATGGAGAGCTTCGCCTTGGTCCTGGCGTTTCGTAGCGTTCCGCTCTGCATAGCCGTTTCCAGCAGGAACCCTATACAGACACAAAATGATTTCACGTAGTGTTATGTGACGATAACAATAGAATGGCATTGCAACTAGGCTAATGAAGAAGGCAGAAAGCTATGTAGGTGGATGATTTTCTTATTGTCACGTGGAAGGGGGAGAAAAGGGAAAGGGCTCGAAGGTTATCCAGTTTCACACCGGCTGCAACGCTGATCTTCTGGGAAAGGTGAATCTATAACTAACCCAATGTGCAGGAGCAACTGAGCCTTATTTGTTCTAAAATATCGCAATATTGTTCGGGGTGTTGCACTGCAAGACAATAAACAAGTCACTTTCGAGGGAACGAATTGACTTTCCAACAATATTAACACTCGATATTGCCCGTAAGGCATGATATGTATCAACATGACCAAAACAGATCTACACCTTTTTGTGAGAGAGAGAAAAGAGAGAGAGAAAATTTAATGCGGAAAGGCAGGGAGGTTAACCAGAAAACATATCCGGTTTGCTACCCTGCACTGGGGAAGGGGTAAGGGGAGAAAAAAAAAACTATTCCAGTCTCAAAAGTGATATTACGCGGCCCTAGCAGTAAAGAGATGACTGGTTTACCCGTCTGCCTATGCAGACTGGATGCTTTCATTGCACTCTATTTCGTACCGAAGAATAGTAACTTGCCGCAATTCCGTTCTTATCAATACTTCAGAATAAAATCTTAGCCCATTCCCACTCCGGGAAAGGTCGGGCAGGTCCCTTTCATTCCTAAAATTACTGAACATGGGACAGGCATATCTTGACTACTTTATCAAGCTAAGAATGATTGTAACAGCATAAAACCTATGTAATCAGATGCAATAGAAGTGCAAAAGTACGCAAAACACGTCATAGTCGAGAGATAGTTCATTGATCACTCATCTCATGCAGTACAACCACGCTACAAGTTCTCATAGAGGTAATTCTTCCGCTACCTATAATAATATGCATGGTCAGAACGATCTTAGGAAAAAAGTTAGTAGTAAACGGCTGGCAACGCATGTAATAACTTATTTCGAGCGTACTTTACAACCTTCCTCGCATCTCTCTAGTAAATGCCAGGAGCTAGTAAATCTTGAAACTTTTGTCGTTACTGACCAGGAATAATTTCTTGGTCTTTATTATATAGCAAGCTAGTAAGCTCCAAACGTTCTCAGATTTCCAGAGACACCACCGTGTAATTTGCAATAATGCTGGCACTCTTTAGAAAAGTTTAGTTCAACCTTTATTTTGTTGATTAGGTTGGAATAAAAACTCTGTGCTAAGTGATGACACACATATATGCAAATAAAAGGGTAGACAGTGATCTGTGAAAAACGTTTATTATTTTTTATTTGTGTGGCTATTATCCAGTAGAGAGTGTGCTATTTTAAAGTAATAGCCTTCAAACGGCTGCTACAGCACAGATACCGGCTAAGTCTTGATAATCTATGTGCGCATTTGCGTCTACGTTCTCATCTGTAATTCGTTCATGCCCCTGTGTATATTGCTGTGATGCGTACTTGACATGGTAAATACATGACATAATCAGTGACTACTAATTTGTTAGCGTGAAGAATGACCCCTCACCTATTAACCTATAGACACTTCTGTAATAAAATTACCTTGATGTGCCAATGCTCGTGCATATATAGGCGTGCGTTAATTAAAAACCGCGTAATGTATCGATTATTCGACTTGGCACTATACCCGAACTAGTTATGAAACTGTAGAAAACTTCCACCTTGAATTGTTCGCGCAAGCACACAGGGACACAGAAAAGAAGACAACGGGTGGAATTTAACAACTGGATTGTTCTTCAAAAACATTCACTTAACGCCTCTCGGTTCTGCGCACTCTGGTCACCAAAAAACATTTGCACTGCGCATATGTCACAACTAACGATCACAAGTTCGTTGAACCATAGATTGGAGCGAAATTTCTTTCGCCAGCAAGGCTACCGAAGGGTGGCTAACAGTTATTTTTTGCTTGCCTATGAAATAGGCTTCCCATATTTCTATCGAAGTACTGTTTCGATTCATATATACCAAAGTAGTGTTGTTAAAGCAAGGAGAGCATGCGCAATCATTGCAGTCAATTTCTATAAGAATGTTGGGGTGACCTTTCAGGCTTGACTTATGTTCTCATTGCCTCGTGTTGATGCACCTGACAGTCTGCCCTGTATATACACACCCACACGTCACAGGTATACAATACACCAGATTGTGTGCACATTGAACAAACCTGAGTTTGTGTTTTATGCTGATTTTTATGTACACGGTTTGTCACATTTATGGTTGACCAACGCGCACACTATTCCTATTTTTTTGGGTCCTACACACCACTTTTACATAGTACTTTCAAGCCACCTATTGTTATTCTTTGTGATATCCTGTGTGCAAAGAGATTGTTACCCCCTTAGATTTAGAACCAGTCAGACCACCCGTTTCCAAAAACGGTCCTGTTCCTTGTTTGAGCTTCTTTAATAGCCTGGCGACCTACAGCCAACATCACAGAGAACGGGTACCCCGCGTCCAGGAGCCTGAAGCCTGTTCATGAAGCGGTGACACACACTGGCTGAGGTCAAGATCGAGTGCCTACATATACCAAGCAGCTTGTGAATGTTTGTGCCGTGCAAGCGGTGGGTTTCTTTTTTTTTTAAGAAACTCGCTAGCAGTCGCTGCCTGCGCCGCAATTGCGAGGCGAGAGAGGGAGAGCGCTGAAAAAACCAGAGGGGGAGTGGATTCGTAATGCGCAAATGCCGCTGCGAAGGATGCCTAGAGAAAAAAGAGGAGTCAGTGAGCGTAGACTAGCAGGCAATGCATGCGTCGGCGCTGATAGGGCTGAGAGAAGCAGAAGAGAGAGGGAGAAAGCCGCGCATGCGTTGTAAAGGTGGTCACGCCACACACAGGGTCGGTCCCGGAGTCTTTGTGTACACTTAGGCACACACGGACGCCGACATTCCAGTACTTGGCTCAACAAAAATGACTTTGACTCAAGACTGACTAAAATTGTTTTTAATTAGGCTCACCCAGCTTCCAACTCATCAATGTTTTACTAACCCGAAATCCCTCACATTCAGATTAGCGACCCTAGCTGAATGAGTGCGAGTCGACTAATTTGTGGGTTTTGTGACCTATGAAGGCATAACATTAGACTTTAAAGGTGTTAGTGGTTGCTTAACGCGCTTCAGACATGGTGATGAAGTCCGAAGGACATCTGATACATACTGTGGATTTGGAGGGTTGCCCAAGGTTTTCTCGTACCATTCATTCAATATGTCGTTCCAAGTCTTGTCGGAACTGCAAATGGTGAACATGCTTTTATGATCAAGTTCTCACTCAAAGTGGTTTCAAATATTTGCTGGAATGTTTCATTTACTGGAGTCCTAAAAAGTAAAAACGTCTTTTTTAAGAACGTGCTACCATTAAACTTTCCGCAATGGAAACTCGCTGCGCCGATTGCTGCTCCCACGTTTAATGCACATATGTAGCTTATAAGTTTGACGGTTAAATGAACGTGGAGAACATCGAACGTGTTATTCGAAGGTCGTAGGGTTGGAGTCTTGCAGTGTCAAGTTACCTCAACGCCAACTTTTCTTTTTTCAAGTTTATATCATTCGCTTCTAAAAACATCCCCTATATTTCTCTTGGTCCCGTCACACGCTCGTTTGCCAGATCAGTGCACTGGTTTTCGGACTCGGAAACTAGGAGCTACATCCCAACATGCCTGAAGATTGACGGCTTTCCAAGTCTCAAGTCCTCCAGAGCCTCTAGTGCTCCAATTGGCAAAAATACAAGTTAATCATGAAAGACTATGTTGGCGACTCACCCTTCAACCTAGAGGACGCAATGAAGAGTGTCCTACAATCCACCACGCGTTCACTTCTGGTGAGCTCAACTCGCAGTGATATGGACATAAAACTCGAGAAACTCCGAGCGATCTGTCGTCGTGCAGAACGACGTCTTAGACGCACTTGATGATCTGAGAGTGGCCAGTCGCACACAAAAGAAAATACAGCGTCACATGGACAAGCTGTATAAGTGACGATGAGTATTTTTTTGCGAGTCTTTGGGTCCCAGCAAGCCTCTGTCACTAATCTGGATAACTGTCCGGGGTCTTCGTACAACCGTTACTCAGCGCTACCCATTTAAATCATTGGTTCTTCACTTACGCTGTAAAGGGTTTTACGTTGCAGAATCTTTCTGTCGAAGGATTGCCTGCGGGGCAAATTCAACAGGGACGATGACGCCGGACTGTTCTGTATCCCCCCCGTGATCCCCGAATGAAGTGTTCGTTTTCAATTGAAGAACTGAAGGCTGCGCTTGCTTTGTGTTGACGTTCTTCAGCAGCAGGACCTGACGGCATCACCTACCGCGCTCTGTGTCACCTAGGAAATCAAGCTCGGAAGGCAGTCTTGCTGCTATACAACGACTCTTGGAAAACTGGCATGGTTCTACAGGAATAGAAGTCAAGTCACCTGATTCCACTTCTCGAAGCCGGCAAGTCAGCTTTGGACATTTCCTCTTACCCCCTGATCGCCCTCGTGAGCTCTGTGGGAAACGTTACGGAAAGAATGATTTCAACGCGTCTGAAATGGCACTTAGAGTTCTATGAAGTATATCTTGATGCCATGTCCGGGTTCGGACGAGGCAGCTTATTGATTGACAATGTAGTTGACTTGGTGACATCTGTAGAGCACCAGAAGGCCTGCAAATGGTTATCTGCTCCTCTGTTTCTTGACGTTTAAAGGGCTTACGACAATTTCATCCATGAAGCCATTTTCAGCGCATTTGAAGGAGTAGCACTCGGTGGCAAGATATATATGTGGGTTCAGAGCTACCTACAGAATAGGCGATTTCGCGTGCAGACAGAGAATGGTCCGACACCCGAGTGTCACTGTAGCAGAGGAATCCCGCAAGGCGGAGTGCAAAGCCCGACATTGTTCAACCTACCACTCATTGTACTAGTTGGCAAGAACCAAGCAGTGTACGACTCAACATTATGCTGATGACATCTGTGTGTGGACATCAGGTGTAACTCGACTTCAGAAGGCAGCAATAAGTGACATCGCCTCACCTACGTAAACAAGGGTTCGAAATCGCAAGTGGAAAGTGTGCAGTCATGGCTTTAGGCAGAAAGCCTATGTCTACTTACGGCATATCAATTAACGGGCGACTGGTGCCATGCAGCGGTAGTCACAGGTTCTTGGGAGTCGAAACCTGTCTAGAACCCCACACGTAAACTACGTGAAAAAGCGGCTGGCTGCCGTTTGTCGCTTGTTCAGGTTCCTTGCCGAGAAAAGTTGGGAGTGTCTGTCGAGTCTGTTACAGCTGTACAAGGTTATATTTATTGGATTTCTGTGGTACAGTCTACCTGTTATATCTAACACTCGCAAAACTAACCTGCGCACACTCCAAATTATTGAAGCCCACGCTCTTAGGATATGCCTTGGTTTACCCCGCTGTGCATCGACGGCTGAAGCCATTGGCATTGCACAGGACTACTCAGTCGTGACGCACATCACCATTGAAACGATGCGTGCGTACCCCAGGCAACATGCTAGGAATCCTTCCCACCACTTGGCAATCCTCACTACTGAGAGGCCCCTCAGGAAATTTAGTGCAATTGTCTGTGCGCTGATCATGCATTGTTTACGTCAAGTTTTACGCCTGCGGAGAGATTGATGTATACTCCGTGGTGTCTGACACTTCTGCAAGTACGCCAGTGAATTCCAGGAATACAGAAAAAAATCTTATTGCCTTCGTCAGCCCATAAACAATTGAGCTTGCACCTCTCGCACGAAATGTACTATAATGTTGTGGAGATATACACCAATGGTTCAACCACAGCGTCTGGTTCAGGCGGTGCGGTGGTGATTCGAGCTAGAGGAATCACTCTGCGAATCAAGCTTTCACACGCCACTACGTCTACGGTGGCAGAACTTGCGGCTTTGCGTGGCGCTCTAGAGTACATCAAATCTCAGAGACCGAGTAAATGGGCTGTGTTTTCAGACTCGAAACCGGCCCTACAGAGCATGCAGTCAGTCCTTCGACGAGGTTGCCATGAACAGTTAACTTACGAAGTTGCCGAGCTTCTTCACCACGTCACAGAAACAGGCCACGAGGGCAATTTTTAGTGGTTACCTGGTCATTGAGGAATCAGTGGCAATGATTCCGTAGACAACGCGGCTCGAACATCCCACCAAGAACAGCACACCCTTCCGATTCCATTATAGAGCACGGACGCTGCAAAGCAACTTCGCCACCTGGCGCGCAGTCTGTGTCTTCTGGAGTGGAACACACCAAGCATAAGACATACGATACTCTAGCAAATAAACCCTCCACTAGAACTTCGACCCCCATCCGGACTTCTTCGACGTGAAGCTTCGCTTGTTTGTCGCCTTTGGTTGGGGGTTGCCTTCACAAAAGCATATACAACCCTCATCGGATTGACCGACAATTCCGATTGTGACGTCTGCAACACCGAAGAAGACATCGACTATCTGCTACGCCGTAGCCCGCGATTTGCCTCTGAAAAACAGAAGCTTTCTGAAGCATTGCGATAATTCTGGCGCATTGCGACAACGTCCTCGTCTTTCGTCGGCTCAAAAAGCAGTCAACGCCTTCTTGTTCGTTTTGAGAACTATAGGCCTATGTGAACATCTTTACCTTTTGGGTGTACCACCACTGCCTACTCGTCCGCCCATTGACTGACAATCATTTTTTGTCTCTTTCTCTTCTTTTTCCTCTCTCTCTCTCTTATCCTTATATTCCCCTTTCTCAGTCCCCCAACGTACGGTGCAAACTGGGCATGTACCTGGTTACGCTCCCTGCCTTCTCTCTTGTTGTTCTTGTCCTATATATTTTTGTTCTTCCACATTATTATTGTGGCGAATGAAAATAAGGATTAGGTTAAACTTCTTCAATGTATTTTGTTCTTTACTTTGAAGTTACTTAAATCTACATGCTAAGAGGTTCATGACACTTATGAAGCACAATTTAAGTAAGCAAAACTGGTTATTCTCAGAATGGCTTCATTTATTATAACACTGCAGATAACGTGAGAAAGAAGAATAGCTTGAAGAGTCACTGATCTGTATGCGATAACTGTCACACATGGGGTTTCTTTCAATCAAGTGCGGAAAAGTTACTGGGCCCCCACACCACGCCCTGCTGCAAAATCGCCCCGTTGCTTGTACTCGGTTGTGCTGTGGCACTGCTGTCAGCTGACGACCTAAGCAACAGTATATCTGCTTCTGACCTCATTTGACTGTACTGAATGCAGAATACAACACCATGCCACAAGAAAACAAACACAATGCGTATACTACATCGTAGGTCCGCTGCGCAAGATTGTTGGCACAGTGCAGGTGAATGCTTACGCGACCATCGGCCAGTTCTGTTTGCCTTAGACGCTTCAGAGCCGAATCCGTATCATCGATGCACCATGTGCTTACTGTACGCGATTAGTTTCAATATTCATTTCTGCAGAATCTTCATAGATTACGATACGTGTTCTGACTAAAATAGAAAACAAAACGGCAGCAATCGCAATTTCTCGTGCATGCGTAAATGTTTAACGGAAAAATACGATGCTCATTGCAACAACCTGGCACTGTGGTGGCAGAGTTCATTAAATAACACAATCTGAACCCACAGCGATGCAATCGGATTTTGATTGTGCGCAAGTGCGTTTCCCACCAGCCTGTGTGGAGCATTCGAAATCGCAGTGCTGGCGAAAGCATCCTCGTGCGCTTGACTCACTATGCATCAGCCTACTGAAGGCCACAGCCTATCTGTATAGGCTTTTGTGAGAAGACTACGTGTAAGGTTCACCATCATTTTACTACCATTCCATAATGATTTCCATATCTAGGGAGTGACGTGCCAAAACTATGATACGATAAAATGGCCTTAAAGAAATTCTACAAAAATTTTCACGATCTGGTTCTCGCGTGCAATTTCATCGAACATTCCACTAACCTCTAGCCTTTTGCGTCCATCAAAATGCGACCAGCATTGCCGCAATCGAACACACGATTTTCTGTAGCACTACAAGCACCATGACCATTGTATCAACGTGGCGGAAGCTGCCATTTATTCGTTTGCACACAAGTAGTCATTATACAAAATAGGATAAAATGCAGTCATTCTGCGCAACGCATCGTAGGCCTGAGAAGACACCTTATGCCAAGAATAGGAACTGTCACATCCCCGCAAATAAATAGAGTCCAAGGCATTCAGTCATTTGCGAGCCGTAATTCGGGCTACACGAATTTAAAAAAAGTTTTCTATAAGAGCTCACCTGCAATTTTCTTGAGTCGAGCTTGCTTGTCGCATTTCCTGATATGCCGTGTAGCTTCCACCGCCAATCGTGCTATACCGAGGTAGTTGTCCTTCATGGGCCATGTCCTTTGGTCTAAATCGGCAAGTCGGGGTGTACGCATAAGTGTTCGACAAGAATCTCACCTGTGGCTATGACTTGGGACGCGTCAGTTTGGTACGTATTTACGAGCAGCTGCCACTACCAGTTGTAAAGTATTGTGGCGGCAGTCCGTCTTCGGCCATGTCTCTTGTTTTACGTGAGAACCTTGCACGAACTTATCATGGTGAAAAAAGCGCGGACAGCCACCAACCGACGACGAGTGTAGCTATCCGCGCTTTGCCATGAAGTATAAGGCATAATGTCGACACGTGACGCAACGCCTGTGCGTCCTTGCGCGCAGCGTGTAAAATAAAATAGCCGCTTGAGGCTCTGTATATTTATCACAAAGCGTGATAATCTAGGCTGCCCAGATGCTGCTATAGCAAGCATATCTACATTCTCACCTGCGTTGGCAAATACCACAGTGTATTCCTGCCGCTTGTTGCCATCACCAATCAATAACAAATATTTAGCGAAATATTCTTCTGGAAACTATTCGTAGTTCCACGTCTTTGCACAAAATGTAGATGCAAGATGGCAGCGTTGCGACGTTCGAACCTCGTTGATTTTTATTTGCGGACGTTCCGGTTGAATGTGGCGATTCGAAGAACTGCTTGTTTATTTAGCTGAAAGCATCCGTAAGAGCAAAGGTGGACACAAACAAGTAGAAGTCCAACAGCAAATGAGAGGCATCAAGCTTCCTTGGAGGGGGGCGGGGGGTTAGAGGAATTGGTATACTCCACTAACAATGATAAAGTCATTAAGTGCATGTATATCACACGCCGACTCGTCATGTTCTAGAAGAAGTAGGATCACTCATTGTATAAATAATTATGTTACCAAATGCGCTGCAGGGCTTTTGCCTTGCGGTGCTAGAGCGTGTTACACTTCACAACTTTTTTACATTAGCCGAGCTGATTACACGAGCTGAAGTTTGTAGTAGTCGAGCACAAAAGAAATTGTCATCATGAACGCGCATGAGCTATATTTGTCCTCTGTTTCGTTTACAGAACCCGTGGGCCCTTGGTTAGGTACGTAATGAAGTAGTAATCGTGCGGATTGAATGGCCGCAAAACAAGGACGTCATTATAGGAGATGCCGCAGTAAAGGGCTGCAGAAATTTATACCGCCTGGGCTCTTTAACCTGCACTTACGTCGTAGTACGCGGGTGTAAGAGCCAAAATTCACCGCTACCGAAAATGCGGCCACCGATGGTGAAATTCGATCCCGTGACCAGTGGGTCCACACTGGAGTATTGTAACTACTAAACCACCAGGGTGTTGTAATGGAAAAGCTCCAATGTGTGATAGAACGGGTATAGGAGAGAAAGAAGAATAAAGGGAGAATTTTATGTGAAAAAAAAAAAGGGATTTGACGAGGAGACGGAATTCAGACACGTGCTACCTACAATTTGAAGGCGGACATCGAAACCACTCGGCCAGTCAGGCACAAGCTAGATACTTTCTATAGAATAGCAAAGGAAAGGATTGGGAGAGCGAAGGGACCGTAAGGAGGATAGATGTGAAGCGCGGAGGAGAGAAAGGAGGTGGGGAGAAAGGTACACTTTGTACAGAAAGAAGCAGAAAAGGAGACAAGGAAAGAAAAATACAAATGCACGTATACAAAATTGGTGCAGAAAACTGTGGGTGAAAAAAAAGAAGCAAAGATGGCCTCCCAATTTTGCACTTCTTTCAGGCTTCGCGCCACCATTTTGACACTGACTTCACCGCCAGGCCTCCACCTCCATTGTTTCGTTATTGTGAACGCGAAATCAATGGGCAGATATTCCATACAATCGAAATATTTCAACACGGTTTTTAAGCAACGCTCTCACAAAATCAAGGAGTATGTTCTCACGCATTTCTTGCATTTTAGTCTGTGAGAGTGCTGTGAGACATTCTGGGATTTCCTTTCCGAGCTACTTTTGTGAAACAGTTCAGGTGTTGGATGTTTTGTCTTCCCCTGAATCGGCCGGGCATGTCTATATGCTTGTATTGAAACTCGCATTGCTCTCAAATGTCACAACGTCTTTATAGGCGTTTAGATTGTTGAAGTGGTGGCCACTGGAAAACCTACGTCCACACACTTCCCCGAATAGGGTCTTTCACCGTTGTGACATATGCAGTGCTTTTTGAAACAGTACAGTTTGTTGGACAACTATCCGCATGCAGGGCACACCTGTCGTCCATCAATCTTGTTACATTCCTTATATTTCTCAACGTAGGCCACACAGAGAAATTATTCTATGGAGGAGCACACTCGGAATTTTTTGTTGACCGAGTTTTCCTTCTCATCAAGCGCTTCAGGACTTTCTCCAGGCCAGCTGTGACGGGACAATTAAAAAACTTTTAAAATATCATATGGTGAAGCTGTATATGGTGAGGGCTAGTCTATCATCCACTGGCAGTACATAAGGAGAAACTTAAAAAAATTCAGAAAGCTTTGAACTACTGCCATGCCTGTAAAAATTGTGGTGCTTGGAAGACTTCTTTGTTTCTCTTTGTTTTTTTTAATTCCTTTTCTCTTCTTTCTCTTTTCCGAGTGTGTATGTTTTTTCGTTTCAAATTATATCAAATAATTTTGATATAATTTGCCGGTCATTACCAATTGTTTAAAACGCACCTTCAAGCTGAGATGTCTGGGCAACATAGCCAATGGTTTGCTCAGGCGGAATCATTACAAAACATGCAGAATCATCGCATATTTAGAGAACTGTTTAATTCTCTTTTTCTCCTTTTTCTTTTCCGAGTGTATATGTGTTTTTGTTTCAATAGATATCAAATAAATGTCAGTTTTTGAGACCCCGGCCATTAACAATTGTTTAAAACGCACCTTCAAGCTGAGATGTCTGGGCAACATAGCCAACGGATTGTTGAGGCGGAATCATTACAAAACATGCAGTATCCCGGCATATTTAGAAAAGTGTTTATTTCTTTTCCTCTCTTTTCTCTTTTCCGAGTGTATATGTTTTCTTTGTTTCGAATGATATCAAATAACTTTCAGTTTTTGTGACCCCGGCTAATAACAATTGTTTAAAACGCACTCTCAAACTGAAATGTCTAGGCAGAATAGCCAACGGTTTGTTCAGGCGGAATCATTACAAAACATGCAGAATTACGGCATATTTAGAAAAGTGTGACGCTAACTACTAACCAATTCTTTACGAATACACTTTATTCTTCTAGCATTACGCTCTCGGTTTGCTCCAGTAGGTAACTGCCATAGAGAACACGCCAGTCTTTACCATATCGTATGGAGCTGCCCCAAAAAGAAAGGAACCTTATATTCCTCAGACTGCTCATACCAATACTTTTCAGCAATGGGAAGCAACGTTGCTCAGGTCCCGACAAAAACACAAGTGTGGCTCATGAAGTGGGCAGAAGCAGTCACTAGGTCCAAACGTATCCTGGCTGGCTTCACAACAGAAAAATCTTGTCGCTAAACATCAGCTCCGCCACATTATTCTTCCTCTTGCTCCTCTAGCACACGAATTGTCACCCAATCTTTACCTGTGAACTGAATAGGCATGTTGCGCTTTTTGAAGTACACATGATTACTTCTGCCTCATCGCTAAGTATAGTTGGCAACGTTAACCGAGAGGCTTCAGAACCCTTGCTTCCCCACACCAGAGATCCACCTAATGAGATGATCTGATTTCACTACTTCAAGTCATTAAGTTTGCCGAAGTGAAACCAACTTGTTTGCCGAAGTCAAAATGAAGCGGACCGCCGACTTTTATTCCTATCACAGTAGCAGTACGTCGAAATCCAGCGCTTTTATTCATCAGTGGTTCATTATTCATTACATATATTTTAACTTGGAATGTTTCATTGCACACTTTATGGTAGACAGCATTGCTGAATGGTAGGCAGCATCGCTGGTAGGCCGCATTGTTGAGCCCCAAACTGGAAACACAACTGTGGGTCACAGAGTGGGCAGAGGCAGCCTCTAGGGCCAGATGTATCCTGGTGGGCTCACCAACAGAGAAATTTTGTCGCTGAGCATCAGCTCTCTCACATCACAACGTTTTTCCTCCTCCTCCTCCTCCTCCTCGTCCTCCTCATCCTCTTACTCCTTCTCTGGCACATGAATCGTGCCCCGAGTTTTAACGGATGAATTGAATACGCACGTTACGCCTATTGAAACAAACATTATCACGTCTGCCACATCGCAGGGAGCCGCACCAGAGTTGGCACGGTGATCGAGATGCTTCATAACCATTCCTTCGCCCTACCAGAGATGCACCTACTGAGATCATCTGATTTTACTACTCTAAGTACTGAAGTAACAAGGTCCCCTAGTGTTTGGTGAAGTCAGCAAAAATAAGACTGCCAACTTCTCCTTCTCTTTCAGTAGCAACACGTCGAAATCAAGCACTTTTATTCATCAGTGGTTCATTGTACATATTTTAACGTGGAATGATTCATTGCACATTTCTATGGTGAAAAAGATAGAGAGCCGTGTGAATGTGAAGAGGGAGATAGTAATGGACATTTCTATGAAACGGCAAAAGGAGGTTTCCGTGCGTCAAGCCGTTATCCTAGGGCGGCCGTAGCACGAGCAAACCACTTGACCGATTTCAAGGTTGCCCGCTCGTTTCCCAGGTCTCGCCGAATGAGACTCACCTGCCAGAACCTTTCAAGTTTGTTGCGTGTGATGATGGGTGAGCTGCTCCAGCTTGTCTTTGTCTAAAAGTCAAACTTATATCAAATAGTTACCCACGATTGCGTGTCATGAGTGATCAAGTCAGTTACATTTCTAAAAACACCAACGCACCAATACCACATATGTTTACCGATGGTTCCCAATTTGGACTTTTTGTAGGCAATTCAATGATCTGCACATTTCGCTAGTAAAGATATAGATAGCTATGTTAATATGAAGGTGCCGACATGTGCTCTTCGTGAAGGATGAGATTAGTTAAAAGTACCAAATACTGTTGCACCACTAACAAATAATTTCAACACTCGTTATCTATCGTTAGGAATGAAGACATTAATTGCGTGCGAATCATTGATATATAATTTCTCTAGTGCAATGATACATTGCCTTGTAATTGTGGTTGTACCCACTGTGTGCGTATTGAGGTGTATGGAGTTATTTAAACGTCTAAAAGTCTCGGCACACCAATAGCAAGTAAAAATTTAGTGCTAATGCCCAACCATGGTTCATCATTAAAATTTGTTTTGAAGGCAAATGATTGCTCGTACATTTCATTAGTGAATGAAAACACAGCCATGCTATTGTGAACGTTTAATCATGTGTTTATCATTAGGTATCACGATAAACCTTTTAAAACGTCGCTGCACGTAGCTACACCACCTGTATGTGCGACCTTGTTCTTTTTTAGCAGGCTAACTTTTCTTGCATCTGTGCGTTCATTGATACCTTTCAAGAGCTTATGACGCCTTTTCATGAATTGGCACGCAACTTGCCCTTATAGCACCTCTCATCCGTATTCATGCTTTCATGTAAACGAAACTTCCGTAGCCACGCAATGGAACTAAAGCACGTAGCGCACTTGTAGACATTTTCACCTGTGTGGGTGCCATGGTGCGCCACGAGAGCAGACTTCTTGGCAAACAATTCAACACAGTTGTTGCAATGGTAGGACATTTAACACGTGCACGTTCGGTGATGAGCCACAAGGTCAACCTTTAGTTCAAGTAATCTATCTCACGTGTTGCAATGATAGGGCTTCTCGCCTGTAGGCATGTAGCGAAGTAACGTGAGACTGTCCTTCCGTGAAAAATTTTTCAGCCCATATGTTGTAATTTTAAGGCATTTGACTCTTGTGCATGCGTTCGTGTGCACGAGAATTTTCCTCCTCTGCGAATGGCTTAGGGCATGCTGCACACTTGAAAGACTTCTCACTTGTGTGCACAAGCAGACGTATATCGAGGACATGCTTTCGTGCACGCGACTTATCGCATGAGCCACAAGGATATGACTTGTCACTTTTATGTATGCGGAGATGTCTTGTAAGGACACTTGTGTGTACAAATGATTTATCGCAAAAGCAACAATGTTATGGCTTTTTGCCTGTATGGACGAAGAGATGTTGCGTGAGGGTACCCTCTTTTGCAAAGGATTTATCGCACGTGTTACAATGATATGGCCTATCGCCTGTATGCACGCGGAGATTTTTTGTGAGGGAATCCTTTTGTGCAAATGATTTATCGCACGTGTTACAATGATATGGTCTATCACCTGTATGCGTGCACCAATGTCTCTTGAGACCTTTCTTAATTTCAAATGCTTTGTCACACATTCTGCACTTGTTGCGTCGCTTCCGAGGGGGCTTCTGGCCGCGGTTGCCGTCGCCGTGGACAAGGCAAAGATCCTCGAACCATCCACTTTGTGTGAAGCCAGCAGCGTCCCTAAAATATTAGAATATGCAATCTAATACAGTGCATACACTGTTCCGTGGATAGACAGCAGCCTATTTTTTGTTGATAGGCAGTTTGGAGAAAACATTATTGCTTTTATGTGAGGCCTGCTGACTTATTAATACTCTTTAGCATTACGTATTTCTATTTAGCTTTCATACGCATTGTTCAGCAACAACTGAAGACTGGTGCATAGGGTACACACGGATTTTTCCGAGAAAAAGTGCGCACTGGTTTTTCTGTTCAATTGTATAAATATTCTCTACCTCATTATTCATCAACTAGTGCTTACTTGCACATGATTACTCAATACGACAAGACAGTATGTACAGCAGCAACATGAGAAAAAGTTCTTAACAAACTTTTGTGCGTCTAAAACGGAGAAATTCTTGAGAATCAAGTCACGAGACTGCTTTCTTTAAACTTCTTTCAACCGACAGTGACATGGTTGGCTGCGTATATGTTTTATCTCAGCTGAGCCTGACTTTTTATAGATGAGCGCATCGGCAGAATGTTGTTATGCAGGCTTTACGAATTATTACATTGCATATTTTTTCAAGCAAAATAGCTTTACACCGACAGCGTGGTAATGTGGTTTCATTTTTCTTCGGAGACGGTAGCTCGTTATGGTAATACACGATGCCAATATTCCGCAGCTACTCCGAGGTTGTTGATCTGTGCTACATTTTCAAGAGAGGTACATTGGTTTGGGCTAGTTGGTTCATAGTGCTCACATAGAAAAGGCAGCGCAAAAACTCGGGAACAAAAGAAGGACAGCAGAGACAGAGCGCTGACAAACAACTGAAATTTTATTGCCATCACCTGTGCATATATATGTGCCTAAAATGTGATTGAGTTGAGGTTTAGAAGCAAGAAAAGAAGGTTGGTTTTAACCAGCGATATAAACTCTCGCCCTATAATCTCACGAGGTTGTGTGGCATGGCCTACAGAGGAAAACGCCCTGGGTGCACTACCTAACAAATAAACAGGTTCACAGACTGTATTTCCAATGTAGTTTATAGGTTTCCTTTAAGTTGTGGACTTGAGTACATTGCTCAAACTGGCAGGTGTTTTGATAAAAGGGCGAAGGAGCATGACTCTATTGTACGCAATACGACCAGTGCTTTTCTAGCTGACCATTGCAGGCGTTGTGGCTGCTCTCCTGACTTTCTTAGTACTCGGTTTTTTTAAATGGGGAGGGATAAGATAGAACGCGAGATTGTTGAGGCGTTCTTCAATCATGAATCAGGTGACAAGTGCGTGAGCAGGCCTTCCATATTCTTGTCTGACGCTGAAATTAGTTATCTTAGAGGCTTTCTTTGATTTTCTGTGTCATTTGCTTTTCATGACCTGATGCATTTCACTCATCACGCTTGCGCGAGTTCCTTTGAAGATTTTATCGTTTGCAGTTTTTATCGCTGGCTAAAGCCAGCCTTCTTTTCTTGCTTCTAAACCTCCTCTCAATGACATTTTAGGCACATATATATGCACAGGTGATGGCAATAAACTTCCAGTTGTTAGTCAGCGCTCTGTCTCTACTGTCCCTCTTTTTTCCTGAGTTTTCGCGCTGCCCTTTCTATGTGAGCACATTTTCAAGGCTGTATAGATTACTGTTACCCCTAAAACAATGATCACGAAAGCTCCTATGAACGCACGACTTTCCTAATGAACCTATTCACCATGAAAAATATTCTACAACTAGACCCCTAGAAGTAACAAAATATAAACATTTTCAAAAATAAATAAATAAATCAGCTTCCAGTGAAGTGACGTGCCTTGACACAATAAAAGACGTTCTGAAATTATGATACAGTTGCAAATAAACACTGTGAATATTTAAAACTGCTGTTCAGAAGCTCTACTAATGCATTAGCTATATACAGTACAGCACTTTTGTCCTCCTTACATGATATATACTGCGCGATTCAGAGTTTCGTGGCATTTCAAAATGCATTACATGTAATCGTATATATAGCATCGAAGCGGCTCAAGTTTCTGCATAACACAAGCACACAATACTGGATACTGCCAATAATGTTTTGGTATTTTAAAAGCAAATCTTTATATTTTGCAGGAAACTTCTTATATGAAGACATATATGGCCCATGCGCATGTAATTACAATCGCACCGCAAGCATATCATCCATGAAAGCAGGCCTTAGGCTACCATCTCTTGCATCACGACGTCAACCTTTCCACATATGTTTTTTTCACAAGCTCTACCACCATGCCTACTTACACCACGAATTCATGATTCATCCTCATCACATTTCACAACGTCTGGGTCACGCCTTCAAAGTCGGGATGCCTTTGTGTAGAACTAACTTTTTTTCGCAGTCCTTCATGTCACGTACATCGAAGGAATGGAATGGCCTTCCAAACCCGAGAGCAACCACTCGAGATTTCAACTTTTTCAAGAACGCAATAGCTAACATTGTATGACCAGAAACATGCTGACTGTATAACTAATGTTCTCTTTTTTGTTCTTGCGTTGTGCTCTAATTTTACTGTTTCTCCCTACCCGCTCCCCTCTGTAATGTCTAATGACCTTGAGGGTAAATAAATAAATAAATAAACAAACAAATAAGCTGTGTTCTCTATGATTCGCGTAGCTTCAGTAGAAAAAAATTGCAGCATATCCACGGAGTGAATGGTGGAGAGTGAGGCGAAGCATTCGTCCGTCCATGCGTCCGTCTGTGTGACCGTCCATGCGTCTGTTCGTGCGCCCGTCCCTGCGATCGTTCATGCGTCCATCCATGCATCTGTCTGTGTGTCCGTTCGTCCATCTATTCAACACTGCAAGTCCCATCATCTCGTATCTTTTCATCATATACTCCCCATACAGAAGCACCGCCATTCAGTGGAGATTCCAAGGACTAAACGAGAGGTGGCACACGCACAATTTCTTACGGCTTGCGCTTCGAGTCTACTTCCCACCTTCAACGACCTTGAGTTCATGGTATATGCTAGTTCACTGTATTCATGGCACTGCGGCCAAATGCTCGCTAAACCTTTCTAAAACCAAGGAGGTTACGCCCAGCGAGTATAACGTAGCAACCTTGTCCTGTCTGATAGTGCTCAATGTACATGCCAGTGGCTGCTAATGTGAAATGAAAGACAGGAGGATTCAGCTTTTAATTTCTTACGGCTCGCGCTTCGTATCTGCTTCCCCCCTTTAACGACCTCGAATTCATTCATGGTATATACTAGTTTATTTATTTATTTATTTATTTATTTATTTATTTATTTATTAGAATACCCTCAGGGCCCGTAGGGCATTACAGAGGGGGTGGGTACAACATTTATAACACACAAGAAAAAAGAGACAAAATAAAGAAACAAGTGTCAGATGCGCAAATCAGGAAGGCAACATAAGTCAACTAAAAATGTATAAGTAAGAATTCAAGCACATACAAGACAAAGATAGATAATGGAAACTGCGTATAGTTACAAGCATTGCTGAGAAATTGCAGTCTTGAATAACAAAGGGTCTGTTATTGTTACAACGGAAGAGGGAAGGTGGTTCCAATCGGCGGCTGTTTTCGGTAAGAAGGCTGCTGAAAAGAATTTGGTGCGGCAAAACGGAATGGCAACCTTATGCTGGTGATCAATGCGCAATGAGTGGTATGACGGTTGTGAAATGAGGTCTCGCTTCATTGATGGATTGTGAAAAAATATCTTATGAAAAAAATGCAGTCGCGCCAGTTTCCTCCGGACAGTTAAATTGGGTAGGTCAAGGTTAGATTTCATTTCTGATATGCTAGCAGTACGGGAATAATTAGAACAAATGAACCGAACTGAGCGGTTCTGAACAGATTCTAACGCGTTAATTAAATTTTGCTGCACGGGATCCCATATAGCGGACGCGTACTCAAGCTTTGGGCGAATTAGTGATCGGTATAACAGAATTTTGAGGGACAGCGGAGCGCGAGAAAAGTTGCGGCGTAAGTATCCTAGCGTTCGGTTAGCGTTATTACAGATGTAGGTAACATGCGTGTGCCAAGATAGATTGTTGGTAATGTAAACGCCGAGATACTTATATGAAAAGACATGCTGGAGGGGAACGGCGTTAATTCTGTAGGTACAGAGGGGAGAAATAGATCGCCGGGTTATTGACATGCATTTAGATTTGTTAGAGTTGAGAGTCATAAGCCATTTATTGCACCAGGTTGAGACAGAGTTCATTGTATTCATGGCCCTGCGGCTCAACGCTCGCTAAACCTTTCTAAAACTAAGGAGGTTACACCCAGCGAGTATAATGTAGCAACCCTTTCTTGTCCGATAGTGCTCAATGTACATGCCTATGGCTGCTAATGGGGATCGCAGCGTGCGCGTTGACTAAAAGCCGAATGCTCCTGTCTCTTATTCCCCATTAGCAGCCATTGGCATGTACATTGAGCACTAATTTTTATTGTTAAACAACGCACAGAAGAAATCTCTCACCGGCACCACCTTGGAGGTCAAATGTTATACCTATTTAGGGTATCTGACACTGGTGGTTACGTACTACGATGGATGCACAAGCCACGCCATAAGGTGCTTCACCCCTAAAATTGTTTGGGCAGCTTCACCTCTAATAGAAAATTCCTTAGCTCTCACTAAATCGCACAAAGCTGGACCACAACAGAGTTGCTGTGCATGTTTCAGGTTTTTTTCTTAACAATTTTTACAGAATTCTTTTCCTGCGATCGAACACGTGCTGAGAGATCATTACAACAATTTTCTATCCGCAACATTTGGCAAACTTTTTTCATAACGCCTGTGCTGTTAGAAATTCTTGTACCGCGCATGTGCCTCAGAGATAAAAGCAATCCCATTACTCAGAATTTTCGTCCACCAATAAATAACGGGGACACACACAGGCACCACACACCGTATAAGGATGCGGTAGTAGCGTTAAAAAGAATTGATGGAGACGAAACGTGGTAAATACTGGGGCTCCGTGCTTGGCATTCTCTTGTTAATCATCTGTACAGAATGCTTGGGCGGTGGATAAGAGCGTGTTGGTTAATGAGGATGGTAGTTTTGTGTCTACCACGCGTTGCAGTAGTCCACCATAACAGATGTACCGCCAGGCCTGCGCGGAACGGACAGCACAGTCGAAGCGAAAGCTGGAAGATCGGCAGAGAAGAGTGATACCAGCTACAAACTCGCCAAAATTATGTGCATTTTTGTGGCGGATGACGATTAAAAATCAAGCCTAGCGCTTTTGTAATGAGTTGCACCATTCGACGTCCCTCTCGTTACACAATTCATACTTGGTGACACCTGGCTGTTTTTTATGTTGTAAGGCGCATTGTTTACCGTAATATTGCTATTCATTTCCCGACATGAAGACTGCCTAGGGTCATTTTGCATGCAGATTTCAAAGCACTGGCGTAGCTCAGTGGTAGAATCTTCAACTGGTACACAAGGGTTTCATGTATTTTTTTTCATTTACTTTTTTCTCACTTTGGGCGATAGTGGTAACCGGCACCGGCTGCGACGGCGACGGCGGACAACTGCAGCGCACGCGATTCTTGTGATCTCAAAACAGCTTTCTTTGTAACTACGGGTCATCTATTCCGTGAAAATTGTCGAATAGAAAAGCGTTCTGTGCGCGATGATCCCCTTAGTGCCACTCCTTGCAGTGGCACTTAGTGTACTAGAGAGGGGTGGTAAAGCTTATGGCTGTGTTGCTATGGTTTCGAGTGCTCGCTGTGAAACTTTGCGCACTAAATCCTGGCAGTAAAGCTTATGGCAAGGTTACTTCGGTGTTGCGTGCTCGCATTTCAGAGTCCTCGGCACTCCGGCCGCGATTAATTTCCTCGTAAAGAAGGTAGGCGTGCGCAGTGTGCCCTTTCGGGAAAAGGTAAGATTCTTTGCAGCCCCCATCTCTCTATTACGTCAATGTATGGGGCTGTCCTTGTGCCCCCCCCCCCCCCCAGGTGTCTAGGGTGGGCGACTGCCACCCCAGCCCCCCCTTCTTCTTCGTGTGCAAACCCCTATGATAAAGAAGGCGCGGGTCTGATTTGGCTGCCTTGATCACTGGATGTCGAGAGTCAACCGCTAGTTTTGAAATCCCCGCGTTTCTATTGATCGCGCAAGGAACACGCGTCACCTGGCGAATGAGCCAATGACATTTTAATGGGCCCCGCGTTATTTGAATCTGCCACCACATTGCCATACACGCGCTTTCACCTCATTGGTGAATGCTAAATCACGTGATCTGGCAGTACAGTTAATGACACATACTTCCTCGGATTTCTCTGTCAAGTCAAACGCTACTGCTATGATACATCCGATAAGCTGGCTTCCCTGTAATGCACTCAAAATTTTGCCCTTACCGCACGTTGCTTCCGCCACATGCTGAAGCTCCTTTGACCGTGCGGCTTATGCTGGGTACGGCATAATCAAAGGCGCCACTGCTGGACACTGGGTGTGGCAAGGCGGTTCTGTTTTCGGCCGCATACATACGCTCTGAAAGCAAACGTAGTTCTTCGTTATTCTGACAATAATTCGTGAGGACTGTGTTGAAAAAAATTGCAAATCTCAGAATAATTTATAGCAGTCGTTCAGAAAAGAACAGACGATCCCAATGCATTCACGCTGAAGGTGACATCTTTCATAATAAATAGGTTTGATTGATTGATATGTGGGGTTAAACGTCCCAAGACCACCATATGATTATAAGAGACGCCGTAGTGGAAGGCTCCGGAAATTTTGACCACCTGGTGTTCTTTAACGTGCAGCTAAATCTGAGCAGATGGGGTAATAAATAGGGCATCGTAACGAAAACATGTGTGTGGAAATTTAGAGTAGCACTGAAAGACCTCATGTGATAGAGCATTCTGAGGATCTTCAAATATTCATGTAATTTCCTTTAGGTGGCAGTGCATGCTTCTTTTCAATTTATTTTTCAATTGTTTGCATGGCAAATATTCACTTTTTAAGCATTGCAGAAGTCTTTCCAAGTACTTTGTTATTATATGCGAGATCAGTTTGAAACCACGACAGTCATAAAAGCCGTATGAACATGGTAATTTTTTGTGCACTCTCCTTGCTCAAAATGAACTTCTGGAAGTAAATGCAAGATGAGGCGTGTTTCCATAATAGGATATATTTCATTACTTGCCATCATTGAAAGCTTCCCCTCCGTCCTTGTGTTTTGTGGCGTTCCGCTCTGTATAGCCATTTGCATGAGGAACCCTCAGACAGAAAATGTTTTGGCCTAGTGTTATGTAGCGATAACAATAGAATGGCACTGCAACTAGACTAGTGAAGAAACCAAAGGGCTATGTACATGGACAATTTCTGTGTTGTCAGGTGGAAAGGGGAAGAAAAGAAAAGGGCTGGGAAGTTATCCAGTTATCAGACCGGCTGGCTGCGCTGATCTTCCGGGAAAGGTGAACCTATAACTAATCCAATGTGCAGCAGCATCTTAGCCTTAAATGTGCAAAAATATCACCATATTGTTACGGAGCTCTGATGCAAGGTGATAAAGAAGTCATTTTACAATGAACCGTTTGAGTTTCTTACGATAATAATGTTCGACATTGCACGCAGAACATGATATGTATCTGTATGAACAAAAACGCATCTACCATGTTTTGAGATTGAAGACTCCCGCAGTCTCAAATAAGATGTCACCCAGTAAAGAAGAGACAGGTCTGCCCTCCTGTCCATGACACTCTTGTTCAGTGCACCAGTGTTGCGAAATGGGTGCTTTCATTCCACTCAATTTCGTACCAAGGAAAAGCATCTTGCTGCAATTCGATTCTTTTCGACACCTCAGAATAAAAAGCTTAGCCCATTCCCCTTCCAAGAATGGCCTGGCAGGTCCATTTCATTCCTACAATTCTCGAACATGGAGAGGCATATCTTGACATTTTTATCAAGCTAAGAATGATTGTAACAATATACAGCTGATGGCATCAGCTGACCTAAAACGCGCGAAAATAAAAACACGCCATGGTCGAGAAATAGTTGTTTAATGACTTCTCTCATGCAGCACAACCACACTACAAGTTTCCATAGAAGTAGTTCTCCCGCTACCTATAGTACTTGCAGGGTCAGCACAATCTTAGGTATAATGGTACTAGTAAACAGTTGGCAAGGCAAGTGTTTACTTGTTTCGAGCGTACTTTTTACTAAATTCCAGCAGCTAGGAATTGACGTGTGATGACGGGTGAGTTGCCCTCGGCTAGTCTTTGTCAAAAAGACCAACTGATGTTAAATAGGTGCCCAAGACTGCTCGTCATTAGTTATCAGGCAGGCTACATTTTTAGAAACATCAACGCACCAATACCACATAAAATTTACCACAAATGTTCACCGATGGTTCCCAATTAGGACTTTTTGTACGCAAGTAAGTGATTCGCACATTTCGCTTGTAAAGATATAGATAGCTGTGTTGATATGGAGGTGCCGACGAGTGCTCTTCCTGAGGGGTGAGATTAGTTAAAGAAAAAAAATACCGGTGCACCACTAACAAATAAAATTCAACACTCATGCTCATCAATCGTTCTGATCGAAAACATTTTTATTCGTGCGAATCATTGATTTCAAATTTCCCTAGTGCAATGATACACAACCTTGTATTTGTGGTTGTACCCATGTGTGCTTACAGGGATGTATGTGGTAATTTAAACATCTTAAAGTCTCGGCCCATCAATAGCCTGTTAAAATTTAGTGCTAATGTCCAACCATGGTTTAAAATTAAAATTTGTTTTGTACGCGAATCGTTGCTCGTGCTTGTGAATGCATACGCAAGCATTGGGTGTGAAGGCGTCAACGTGTGGTTATCATTAGGTGTGACGATAAATTTTTTAAAACGTCATGGCTCATAGGTACATTGCCTGTATGAGTGACTGTTATTTTATTGCGATAGCAAATATATGGACACTCTCGGCTGGATTTCGGCGCCGGCGTCGGCCTTGATGTCATGCACCGTATATGTCTAGGTATCTAATAAAGAAAGCGCAAGAAAGAAAATAATCCATAAAAAATAATTGGCCCTGTGTCTGCATGTAATCTGCAAATGTCGTCGAAAAACGATAGTCTTGCGGGTGGAGAGAGCGAACAAGACATTTATGTGATCTGCGCAAGAAAATCGGTGAATGATCTTCTGGAGGCGCTGCGTTAGAGTGTCTCGAGCGTGCAGCGGGGGCGAACGAGCGCATCAAGCACGTCACACGGGAGACATAAGCGGCATCTGGCAGTTTTTTAAGTGTGAATACACTTTATAAGCGACCCCAAGCCATCCACCGCCGTCGGCGGCGTCCGCAGTCTTCTCTCTATCCTTAAAAGAAAGAGGACTTGGCGGGCCACAGCGCGACGCTCTACCGAATAAGCCACGGACCCGACGCTGGTATCGGTGTCAGTAACGCGCCTTATACCCCCTCCACCTTCGCTCGCTCCTCCGCTCTCCTCGCTCGCTGCAGCTGTGCGCGCACCCCTCTCTCTCACGCGCCCGCCTTCTCTCTCAGTCTCCCGTTGAGAGCGGGTCGTGGGATGGATGTCCCGGAGGAAACGCTACCATCAACAACGAATGCAGTAAAACCGAATGCCAGCATTGCACCCGTCGTTGGAGGTGACGGTACCGCGGTGGTTTCGCCGACGTTGGAAGACAAGGCGGCGCTGCGAAAGGCTCGTGAGACCGAACGTAAGCGGGCGAAGCGTGCAGCGGATGCCGAACTGCGTGCTCGCGAGGCCGAGTGCAAGCGGGCGAAGCGTGCAGCGGATGCCGAACTGCGCGCTCGCGAGGCCGAGGACAAGCGGGCGAAGCGTGCAGAGGATGCCGAACTTCGCGCTCGCGAGGCCGAGGACAAGCGGGCGAAGCGTGCAGCGGATGGTGAACTGCGCGCTCGCGAGGCCTAGATGAGGCGTCAGCATCAAGCCGCGAACGCGGCCCAAGAAGCGGAACGACAACGCAAGCGTCAGGTGGAGAAGGGCGATGAAGGCCGGCGTCAAGACGCCGCTCGCAATCGTCAACGGCGAGTGGACGTTCCCGAAGCCGTTCATGACTTGAACGTAAACGTTAGAAAGGACAATGGCTGGTTGGTTGACCGCATGCTGAACAATTACTCGATGACGTGTCTGTCTCTCGAGTTTTCGACCACGATCAACGGTGGCTTCATAGACTTGGCGTTCAGTAGGAACTGTACGGTCCGCTCCGTCTTGCCGGATCCGCTCACCGTGCATTTCTCGGATCACAAAGCGCTGGTACTAACCGTGAGCTACAACAATAACACGAATAGGTGCTAATCTGTAGTGTAGTTTGTGTGTCTGTGTGTGTGTGTCGCGCTCGCGATGTGGGCATTTAATGCATCGTACGAAAATCGTGAAGTGTAAATAAATAATACTTCGTATATAATGTATCTGTGTACAAAGGCTTCATGACAAACAACACTTAAAATTCATTATTTACAGTTTAATCATCATCATCAGTAATAAAACTCCCAAGCATTTCCCGAGGGTGAACATGGTTAAGTGCGAATGCACGGGGTGATGCTATGAGGGGGAGTAAAGTTAAAATCCGTTGGCATTTGCCAGTGAGTTAACGTAAACTCCCCCGTGTGATCAAATTGCGATTCCCAGGAACCAATACACCATAAAGGCACCATTGTGTGATTAATAAATATAATAGTGCGAATTAATAAATACCCCTCATAGCATCACCCCGTGCATTCGCACTTAACCATGTTCACCCTCCGGGAAATGCTTGGCGTTTTTTTAGCAAACAAAGCGTGTGGCTATGAGACGGGTGTGCGCACCCATCTCAGAGGTGATAAGGTGTAGAACGCAAGGCAACGGGTAAGTGCCACCACTGTTTCGTTTTAGCAAAGCGTTGGAAGCACTCGTCTTTCCGTGCAAGCGTAGCATGGTCAGTGCACCGTGATAAGCGCTACGGTCCTTAAAATTACTTACGTATGCCTTTTCTTGTGAAAGGCTCACATACAGAATATATGCGGGTTGTTATGGTTCCCCAGACAGGCGCAATTATTCCTTTTTCATTGACAATTGCACAAGCATGAACGCTCAACCTTGAGCAGCATAGATGGGCGCTGTGGAAGGGGTCGGCCGTTTCAAGTACCCGATGCCGTTAAGAGTGGACAAACCGACAAATGTACAGACTTTGTACAGAATTTTTACAGAGTGTACAGAATTTTTCCGTCGAAGGTCCCCAAGAAAGACTGTCGCCTTTAAAAGACTCCAGCGCTCGGAATCGAACGAGGGACCTCGGCGTCGTCAATGCGAGGCTTCACCAATGAGCCACTGCGGGGTGCTTCCTGAGACGTTCAAACGGCAAGCTATTTATATCTGCCACTTTCCGCTGTTAGCGGTCATATTCGGGGAGGGGGAACCCCTTTCGTGTTTTCAGCACTATCAGCAAGATGGCACAGTGAGCGCGCGACGGCTCTCATCTCTCACGCGTACTTTGACCCGCGTCGAGATTAAGGAGGTGCACGCTCGATCACGCGCCCTTATCTTGCTTTGGGGATGTCGTACATCACGTACGTATTCTATTGTAGTTACCGGACGCACAAAGGTCACTGTAATTGTTGCACATCCTCCGTTTGCGAAAAGAGCGCGCTTTTCAAACAGGGCGAAGCAGCAACTGAGATGACCATTCGCGTTCGTCTGTACCTGTGAGTACTTTTCGTGCGTCATCTGTGCGTAAGAAACGCGAGCACGTTTCGCTCTGCTTGCCATTCTGCGCGTGGCCTTCAAATTTGTTGCTGTCGCGTTCATTGCTTCGCCTTTACGGCAAAGCTGAGACTTTTTTTTTTTTTTTGGCAGGCTCACTTTCCTCCCCTCTGTACGTCCATTGACGCCTTTGAAGACCTCATGATGCCTTCCATGAATTGGCACAGAACATGCATATATAACACCTCTCAGGCGTAGGCATGTCTTTATATAAATAAAGGCTTCATAGCCATGCAAAAGAAGTAGGGCAGGTAGCTCATTTCAAGGAATTCTCGCCCGTTCGTGGATCTAGGTGTGCCACAAGAGAAGACATTTAAATTTCTTAGCAAACTTCGGCGAGTCTGACCGTATCTATCTATCTATCTATCTATCTATCTATCTATCTATCTATCTATCTATCTATCTATCTATCTATCTATCTATCTATCTATCTATCTATCTATCTATCTATCTATCTATCTATCTATCTATCTATCTATCTATCTATCTATCTATCTATCTATCTATCTATATCTATACTATCTGTACATATAGCTCTCCTGGGCGTTTTGATAATAGCACGCGTATATTTAGAGTGTATGAAGGATATGTGACACATACTGCGGACTTGGAGGGTAGCCACATGTTATCTCGTACAGATCCTTCAGTATATCTGTCCAGCCCGCATCGGAACTGTTGTCACGACATGTCACGGAAGATGCGCTTCCTTGCGTGCTCTGTGTATTTGGAAATTGTTGTTATGAAAATCTCTTTTTTTATCACAAAGCGTAATCTAGACAGCCAGCCTGCTTCTATATCTTGTGTGTGTACCACGCACGCGTTCGCTGTTTTAATCCGAAAATAATTTATCTAGTTCTATCACACATTACTGCGAGGCAGGTAGAAAGACGAATGCGTTTGACTGAGGCTTCTTAGGTCACGCTGGTCGATAAAATTTTCGGTTATCATGCGCGATAAAGCTAAATACAAAAACGGCAACTTGACGCGTTTTATTAGGACCAACGCAATACACTCGTAGAGCTAACCTTGAGGGTTTCCTCGGTACCGTGAATAATCCTTTTTCAGCACTGCGAAAGATGACAGGGTAGCTTAGATTGTGAATTGACGAATTGTAGGAGAACTCACCTGAACTAAACTGAACTGAATAGCCAAACTGGAATAATACGTGCTCTCATAAACGATGAACACGTGTGTACCAAGGACAGAATACGCGTCAGACAAGGAAGCGCGTGCTAGGTGTCAGTTTTTGTGGTAAATTGTTCATTCTTGGGCAGGCGTGTCCGTGATTTGGCTGTGACTCGTTCTCGTAAGAACTTTACAACTTGGCCCGCGCCAGTGATACATTAAAATTCAAGTTATGCGGCTGAATAATTCGTACGGTGAAGTATCCGACCGTGCCTGCGGAATCGTCACCTCGACGACGAGCAGGGAGGTTCACAATGGCTGACAACAACGAAAGGTGAGCGGCAAATAATAGTTTGCTTTGAATTACGGCACCCCGAGGCACGACACAATGTCCAGGACGCCGATTCTTCGTCTCTAACCTCAGCACTTCTTAAGAAAGCGAGGACATGCACTTTCCACGTCAAAAGAATTGGGCATCATGCTTGTATCGCGGGTTAGGTAATAAATGTAATGTCATCGTGTGTGTTAAGTGTGTAGAAAGCAAGCAAGGAACTCGGCTGTATGTGGAAAACGCGAGAAAATCAAGGCAGTAGCTTAGGCTTAGACAGCTGGCATGACGAATCAATCTGGAGAGATGAAAAGAGTAGATATCTCTTTTGTGTCAACAATCTGTCCGCACCAGCGAGGTAGCCTTTTTCGGTAAATACCGTTAAGGTAGCGCAGGCTGTCTGTACGTACTGGAGAAATCTGCCGAGCTACCACTCAATCGTTCTTTAGGAGGACATGCGTACGCGTGTTTTATTATTTTTTAACAAAAACCGAACGCACTATTACACTGCATTATTATGGCATATAAAGGAACTGAACATGAGGCGAAACCTCTAAAGGGGCCAAACTTTTTATTTGTACCCGAAATAGTTTCTCCTTTCTTATATTCCTTCATATATATTTTTGTCAGACATCCCGATTAGTCATTTCTACTCTCCTGCCACTCCCGTTACGTCATGCGCGCATTACGGCAGTGCTTAATCCTTTATCAATTTATTCCGCGAACAGTTTACCCCCTGACGTATCTCCCGGCCACCACACTATTATTTGTCGCTCGAAAAAAAACGCTTACGCTCTACCTTCAGGAAGAAAACGCAATATTGTAATTGATAGCGTCACTGCTAGCCTGACTTTACTTCTCGATGTATCCCTCAAGAGCCTTGCAAAGCCAAGAACGTCTGCGAACCTAACCACTGACCCTTAGTTATTCTTTTAAAGCATCAAGAATGGGCTGACAACGCTTCCGAAGAGCAACACGAGAATCCACGCAGCTGCTTATTGGTTGCTAGTTTTGCTGCCAATAATTATTAAATATGTCGCAGTGCTCTGTGGCGCAGCCACAAATGTACGTACTTTTCCGCATCGGGCATGTTTCCGCGTGTAAAAACTGAAACCGATGCGATGCGGTAAGCGTCAAGCTACGAGTGCTGATTCATCATCTGGGCAGTGATGACAAGAACGGTAGGAGCTGCCATAGGATCAACATCATTGCCTGTTGGTGATGAATATCGCCGAAGTAATGCATGGACTCTTTTAGACGCGCATAATGCTGACTATAAAAATAGCTAAAAATAGAAGATGAAGATGAGCCGGGAGATACGGATTGGTGTGCATGAAGACAAGACATGAAGTTTATTTCTCAGCGCATAGTCTTCAATTTTGTTTTTCACTCGTACTTCAGCTGCAGTGTTAAGGAGTAAGAGTAGCCGATAAGTGCTTTCAGGATGTCCTAAGTTCCAAGCATTCATCTAAGTTCACAATTATTGCAAGACGTTCTTGAATTCTCTTTCCAAGCTACTTTTTCGCAGCTGTTCACGTGCTGGTTGTTTTCTCTTAGCCTGAATTAGCAGGATATTTCTGTATACATATTGTAGCGATGCTCAGGCAGACAGTCTAAAAACAAGCAACTTTATTAGGGCGAACTTGTGCCCACAAGTCTTATGACTATGGTCGTCGAGTCCGAGTAGTCGAGAGGCACCGATTCAACTATCTTCTTCTTCCTCGTTGTTGGAGAGCACGAACGCGTGGCGCATGCCAGCCGGGTTTCGCTGGTGCTCTTGCCATGATGATTGCGGCGGGCTACTTGGACGTGGCCAACCTGTCGCGGCATTATCCCCCTCCTCAGGTGCATCGTCCCGATGCTTGAGAGAGTGAAATGATACATGCGTCCTCTCACTCGTTTTCCGACGATATGTCATGATAGGGCTTCATGCAGACTACGTGTACCACTTCCGTCGTATTGCGGCGTCTTGAGCTCACGTGTCCAGCGGATCTGACTTCATAAGTGACGTCGCTGATACGGTTGAGTACTTCATAAGGGCCGAAGTATCGACAAAGACGCTTTTCAGAGAGTCCGCGGCGGCGCACTGGAATCCATATCCACACTTTGTCACCGGGATGATAGAGTGCGTCACTGCGTCGCTTGTTGTACCGACTAGAGTCGATGCGCTGTTGACAGCGTATTCGGTACCTTGCCATTTGTCGTGCTTCTTCGGCTCTTTGCAAGAAGTCATCTAAGTCAGGTGGATAGCTGTTTTCGTCCTGTAGTGGTAACATAGCATCCAGTGGGGTGGTCACTCTTCGGCCGAATACTAGTTCGAAAGGGGCAACGTGGGTTGTTTCTTGAACGGCCGTATTATATGCGAATGTTACGTAGGGTAATATTTCATCCCACTGTTTATGCTCAACATCGACATACATTGATAGCATGTCGGTCAGAGTTCGGTTGAGGCGTTCGGTTAAGCCATTTCACTGAGGGTGATACGCCATTGTTCTTCTGTGATCGGTATTTGTCATGCGCATCAGACATTGCATAAGGTCTGCAGTAAATGCGGTGCCCCGATCCGTAATAACGACGACGGGCGCACCATGTCTGAGCACTATGTTGTTCACAAAGAACTTGGCGACTTCGGCAGCTGTCGCACTGTACAGAGAGTCAGTCTCAGCATAACGGTTCAGATAGTCTGTAGCTACGACAATCCATTTCTTGCCTGCACATGATGTCGGAAAAGGTCCTAAGAAGTCCATGCCGACTTGTTGGAATGGGGCATCCGGAGGCTCTATTGGATGGAGAAGGCCGGCTGGTTTTACGGCTGGAGTTTTGCGCCGTTGACATTGACGACAAGTTTTCACGTAGCGCTGCACTGATGCGAGCAACTTAGGCCAATAGTACTTCAGGCGAATCCTTGCGAATGTTCGGCTCACACCCATGTGGCCAGATGTTGGCTCGTCATGGCATGCATGCAGAATTTCCTGTCGCATGGCTGTGGGCACGACTAGTAAAAACGTTTCGCCATTAGGTTCAAAGTTCCTCCTGTAAAGGACACTTCCTCGAAGGGAGAACGTGGAGAGCCCTCTGGAGAATATGCGAGGAACTTGAACGTCGAGACCCTGCAGGTGTTGTATAAGCGCCAGCAAATCCGGGTCATCTCGTTGTTGTTGAGCGATTTCGGATGCGTCGACAACGCCTAGAAACGGGAAGTCTTCCTCTTCAGGTAGGCTTGGATCGACGGAAGAGCGTGACAGGCAGTCGGCATCACTGTGTTTCCTTCCAGATTTGTATACGACCGTAATGTCATACTCCTGCAGCCTAAGGCTCCATCTGGCTAGTCGACCTGACGGATCCTTGAGATTTGCCAGCCAGCATAGAGCATGGTGGTCACTGACAGCTCTGAACGGTCTACCATAAAGGTAGGGTCGAAACTTATTTATTGCCCAGATGACTGCGAGGCACTCTTTTTCAGTAGCAGAGTAGTTTGCCTCAGCTTTTGATAGTTTGCGGCTGGCATAGGCTAACACTTTCTCTTGACCATTTTGCCACTGGACCAGGATGACGCCGAGGCCGACATTGCTGGCATCGGTATGGACTTTAGTGTCGGCTGTCTCATCAAAATGGGCAAGTATTGGTGAACCCTGTAGCCGTTTTCTTAATTCATCAAAAGCTTTCTGTTGTTCGCTTTCCCATGTGAAGGGCACGTCGTCTTTCGTTAGTTTTGTAAGCGGTTCCGCAATCTTTGAGAAATTTTCCACAAATCGCCTATAGTAGGCACATAAACCCAAACATTGACGCACTGACTTTTTGTCTTTGGGTGTAGGGAACCTCTGAACAGCGGCTGTCTTTTCGGGGTCAGGACGAACCCCTTCAGAACTAATGACATGTCCAAGGAATCTCAGCTCTTCGAAGCAGAAGTGGCATTTTTCGGGTTTGATTGTCAAGTTTGCTGACCGGATGGCTTCTAATACAGTGCGCAGTCGCTTTAGGTGTTTGTCGAACGTTGCAGAGAACACCACCACGTCATCCAAATACACTAGGCATGACTGCCATTTCAATCCCGCGAGGACAGTGTCCATCATTAGCTGGAACGTCGCTGGCGCGGAACAGAGGCCGAATGGAAGCGCTTTGAATTCGTAGAGGCCATCTGGTGTTACGAATGCCGTTTTTTCACGGTCCCGCTCGTCTACCTCTATTTGCCAATATCCGCTTTTCAGATCCAAGGAGGGGAAAAACTTTGCGGATCGCAGCCGATCTAGTGTATCGTCAATACGTGGCAAGGGGTAGACATCTCGTTTAGTTACACTGTTGAGTTTTCGGTAGTCGACACAGAATCTAAGCGTATTGTCTTTCTTCTTAACGAGCACTACGGGGGACGCCCATGGAATATTCGAAGGCTGGATGACATCATCCGAAAGCATCTCCTCCACTTGCTTCTTGATAATTTCCCGTTCTTTCTGTGACACTCGATATGGATGCTGGCATATAGGCCTCGTGTCGTCTTGCGTTATAATTCTGTGTTTCGTGATTGACGTGCGCTGGACCTTCGAGGTACTTGAAAAGCAATCAGAGAATTCTTTTACCAAGGCGTAAATCTGCTTCTTTTGACTGTCCGGAAGGCTCTGATTGACGGTCACGGATGTGTCGATGTTGCAGGCCACTGGTCGAGTGGTTGATGTCGTTAAGCTGCATAGTTCAGTCGCCATACAGAAGTCGCGTAAGTAGGCAATAGCCGTGCCTTGAGCGATGTGTTGAAGTTCATTGGAGAAATTTGTGAGTAGGACATCTGCACGGCCTTTTGTCAAGTGAACAAGACCCCTAGCTACGCAGACACCTTTGTTCAAAAACAGCTCTACATTTGTATCCGCAATGCCTTCGCGGTTGTAAAATGCGTCATTCTCTACGAGCACCATTATACTGCAGCGTGGCGGCACAGTTACGTCATCATGAACAACGCGTAGAGCAGTTAGGCGTCGCTCCTCAGATTCCTCTACAGGTATAGCTCGTTCAGTCGAAAACGACACGCTGGACCTACGCAGGTTAATTATGGCGCCATTAGCTCGCAAAAAATCTATTCCTATAATGAGGTCTCTTGAACATTCTGGTAGCACAATGAAATCGGCAACGTAAATAAAGCCCCGTATTTCAAGTCTTGCGGTGCATCTGCCAAGGGGCGTAATAATGTGACCACCTGCCTTGCGTATCTGCGATCCACTCCACTGTGTCACAACTTTGTTTAACTTCTTCACCATCTTGTGACTTATCACTGAATAATCAGCACCGGTGTCGACTAAGGCATTCAGCTCCCATCCTTTCATTCTCAACCGCAAATCTGAAGTAACGCTTTCGTGGCTGCACCCATTTACCGGAAATACACCGTCGTCCCCCTCAAGCCATATTGGAGGATCTTCGTAATTGATGTTATCAGCGGCCTCACCTCCACAGGTCGCTTGCTTCAGTTTTCCGGGAGTGGACTTGGAGAGCGATGACCAGGCTGCCTTGAAGGTGCACGTGGGCTGGATGACCGGTAGCGCATAGGCGATGGTGACCGTGACCGACGTTGGTGTAGAGGTGGCGAGTTCTGGCGCGTGGACAAGTACTCCTCAATCTCTGCTGGTCGTTCGCCGTTTCGGGGGCACGGTGCATACGACGGGAAGCCTCTTAATCCGGCCTGTCGGTAAGGGCAGAATCTGTACAAATGACCCGCTTCACCACAATGGAAACAAAGAGGCCTGCGCTCGTGATCACGCCAGACGTCCCTTTTCCTGGGCCTAGGCTCCACATAGCGATGCGTGCTACGTGCTCCTGGGGGCAGGTAGGTAGCCGTTGGTTCCCGTGGACGAGGTGCGCTGCGTGCTGTAGATGGGAGAGGAGTCGCCGCCATCGCAACTGCTGCATTGTTGTGTACTGTGGGTTGTCGGAGAACTTCAGAGTACGTTCGCATAGGTCGAACCGGCTGTAGTTCACGCTCTGGTTCTCGTATGACCTGCCTCAGTTCGTCACGAACAACGTCTGTAACAGATAGTGCAGTTGGAGTCTGGGGCATTTGCAGTCTGCTCAGTTCCTCCCTAATGACTGATCTAATGAGCTCTCGCAGGGCTTCAACGTCGTTTCGCACGCCTCCAGAGAATACCTGTGCAGATGCGCAGTTAAGATTCCGGTTGTACTGCCGAGCACGTTGTTCTAGTGTTTTTTCGATGGCCGTCGCATCCGAATAAAACTCAGCAACAGTGCTTGGAGGGTTGCGGACGAGAACGGCGAACAGCTCTTGCTTCACTCCGCGCATTAGATGGCGCACCTTCTTATCCTCAGCCATGTTATAATCCGCACGCTTGAACAGACGGACCATGTCCTCAATGTACATGGCAGCACTCTCGTTTGTGAGCTGGTTCCTGGATTGAAGAGCAGCCTCCGCTTTTTCTTTTCGGTCCATGTTCGCGAACGTAGCTACCGCTTGTCGTCGAAATACCTCCCAGGTAGACAACGAGGTTTCACGATTCTCAAACCGTGTCTTTGCGAAGTCTTCCAGGGCGAAGTATACGCGACGGAGCTTCTCTCTTTCGTCCCATCCATTCAAGCTCGCCACTCTCTCGAACAGGTCCAACCAATCTTCAACATCCTCGTACGAGTCGCCGTGGAATACTGGCGGCTGGTGCGGTTGGCTAATGAACACTTGTGCCGGTGTTACCTGGGTAGTCATAGTGGTGGCATCCATAGTTTGAATTCCCCTTGGTGTGAAGTGAAGAGGACCGAACTCAGGTGAGTCACCTCGAAGACGGCGACTTGCCCTCTGGTGTACAGAAGTCCCTTCCACGGGGTTGATACGCTGGTCGTCGGGGCTACGCTGTCTTGAGCTCGCGGGGCTTCGATTCATAACCCAGCAACTCCACCAGAAATGTAGCGATGCTCAGGCAGGCAGGCTAAAAACAAGCAACTTTATTAGGGCGAACTTGTGCCCACAAGTCTAATGACTATGGTCGTCGAGTCCGAGTAGTCGAGAGGCACCGTTGTTGTTGTTGTTGCCCCTTCGCACTGGCACATACCCACTATGGGGGATTGGCCATGAAATCTAGAAGTATCCTATATGAGATATATTAAAAGGTTTATCCTTAATGAAAAAACTAATGATGTAATAGAAAATAATAATTAACTAAAAAGGAATATTAAACTAAACAAATAATTGAAGATTGAATCAAGAAGAGAAAAGGTGAGGTAATACTACAGTGGAAGACAGAAATTTTGAGTAGACCAGACAATCGAGCTTATCTCACCCGGTCACAATCAAATGAATATGCAAATTTCATTCAAAATTAGACAAGTGTCTTCAGAAATATATTTAAGCAGGCATTATTATGACATGCGCTTTGATTCTCGAATGAAATTGCATACAGCATCGAATACGCTCCTGTGGCAATGTCCCAAGCTAAAGGCACCGAAACTTAGAACCGATTCAACTATAGTCTTCTTCCTCGTTGTTGGAGCGCACGAACGCGTGGCGCATGCCAGCCGGGTCTTGCTGGTGCTCTTGCCATGATGATTGCGGCGGGCTACTTGGACGTGGCCGACCTGTCGCGGCAATATATTTAAACCAGCATCGCTCACAAAAATGCTACGTTGTGTGCAAATGCATTCCGATTGCCGAGATGGTGGTCACTGGAATACCTACGTCCGTATAATACACCCAATAAGGCACTTCTTCGGTCTGACACACGCAAAAGCACTCGAAGCAGGAAAGCATATTGGTTAACTGTCCGCCAGGGCACACACGTTGACCAATTCTGATGGTCGGCCGCACAGGGAAATTCCTCTACGGAGGAGCACACTCAAGGTTTACTATTGGCTGGGTTTACCTTCCGATTTGACGCTTCGGCACTTTTTCCAGATCGGCTGCGACAGGATGATTAAAAAAATCATTTAAGATACCTTGTGGGGAAGCTGCATTTGGCAAAGGCACGTCTATCATCCACTGAGAGTATATAAAAGAATCTTTAAAAATTACGACAGCTTTGCAATAGTGCCTTGCTTGAAGGAAGACCTATCTATCTATCTATCTATCTATCTACCTATCCATCTATCTAACTAGCCGCTTACGTTCGGGTGCTCTCGTGGTCACCCCCCCTATTTTGGCGTGAACCAAAATTAGCATGGGAGGGTAAGATGGTTTGACGAATATGACGCGCTGGTCAAGACATGAATAATGTCATGATCCCGTTGCGTAAGTCGTCAAACGCTTCCCGCCAGACAGTGGCACATACCTACGGGCGGTTATGTGCCACTGGTATGCGGGTATCGGCCACAGGTGATTGACACTTAGTTTCTACCCAGGAACGACAAAAACACACATGGGAAATTTTAACACGCGAGCGTTAAGCAATATCTGGCATTGGTAGCGTCGACCCAACGAAGGCATAGAAGAAATGTCACGGGTAATAAAAACTTGTCATAGGCAGCATTGACCCCCCGACGAAAGCAAATAATAAAATTTAGGGTCCCATCAGGAATCTAACCCGAGCATTCTGTGGGGCAGTCAAGCACTCTACCACAGAGCTACGCGAGGTCTCGGAACTACTTTTCAAATAGACGCTAGTCTTCTTGAAAAGTAAGTATACTTATTTCAGTTCAGCCTACCCAATTTTTTAAACATTAAATATGTACTTCTTTGATACAGCCGTGACGTCTGGTTAACATCAATTGTTTTTAGTTGCCACGCGCGGAAGTTGATTTATGTAGCAGTGTCCAGGGCCAGCATCACCGCGAGCATCAGGGCTTCGTATCCCTTCTTCTAGTCGCTAATTCACATGTTTCAGTTGACATCATTGTGCAAATGCAAACAACTGGTTATGTAAACATCTGCAACTCTACAACATATGTATGTGCGTGCAACATTTGTACATATATTTCGCGTCATTTCATGACGTGTCGCCAGATAAGAAAAAATTGCAACGTGGTCATTTTCCCTGCGTATGCTTGGCATAACGTTCATTGCCAGGTACGTGGGATCTGCAGATTTCTTTTGTCTTTTGGAGTGTTTTTGTTTATTTTTTGTCTGTTGATATCTATTTTCATCAGTCTTGGTGAGCCAAGGCCTTTAGCAGTCGTTTTAAAACACACTGATTAGGACGGGATGTCTGGCAAATATAATCGGCGGTTTCTCCTGGCGGAAACACTGCAACTCAGAGAATCGTGGCGTATTTGCAAAAGTGTGGCGCTGGCTGCTAACGCATTTTTAGATACCATTCTTTCTATCATGCATTAACCTCTCAGTTTGCCCCAGATGTTAACTGCCAAAGAGAGGACGCCAGTCTTTAGCGTACCCTCTGGAGCTGCCCTAAAATACGGGAATCGTGTAATCCTCCAACTGCGCAACCTTTCACCAATGGGAAGCAGCGTTGCTCAGCTCCCAACCGGAAACACAAGAGTGGGTAACGGAGCGCGAAGAGGCAGCCGCCATTTTTCAACGTGTCCTGGATGCCTGGCCAGCTGTGCACTTTTGCGCGCTGAACAACAGCTCCATCACATCATATTCTTTCTCCTCCTCCTGTAGCAAACAAATTGTCACACGGTATTTAGGAATGAACTGAATATACTTACTACGCTTGTTGAAACACACATTAGTACATCTGCAGCATCACAAAGGACAGCAGCAGAGTAGGTACGTTAACCGAGATGTTTCCCAATGCTTCGTTTTCCGCACTAGAGATGCGCCTACTGAGATCATCTGATTTTACTACTCCATGTAATGAATTCACGAGGTCGCCTAGTGCTCGCTGAATTCAGCAAAAAGAGAACCACCAACTTCTTTTATTGCAGTCGTAACACGACAACATCAAGCACTATTATTATTCAGTGGTTTGTTATACATCTTTTACGTGGAATGATTCATTGCACATTTCTATGATGAAAAAGGTAGACAGGCGTGTGAGCGTGAAGCAGAAGATAAAAGTGATCATTTTTACGAAAAGGCTAAATGAGGTTTCCGTAGGTCGAGCCGTTATTTCAGGGCGCCAGTGGCACAAGCGAATCGCCTGACTTTTTCCAACGTTGCCCACTCGCTTCCCAGGTCTCGCCGAATGAGACCCACCTGCCACAACCTTTCAAACTTATTGCGTGTGATGACGGGTGAGTTTCCCTCCGCTTTTCTGTGGCTAAAGTCCAGCTGATGTGAAATGGGTGCCCACGATTGCTTGTCTTAAGTTATCAGGTTCGTGACATTTCTAAAAATTTTGATGCACCAATCGCACATAAAATTTACTACATGTATTCACTTGCCACGTTCCATTTCCCAAGTTTTTGTTATCGTCCCAAAACACCACACGATTCTCAGCGCAAACCGCGCCTGCAGTTTTCGAGAAGGTTCCGGACTGTAGTAGATCATTTCGATAAGATCACGCAAACTGTGCGAACGGTACAGATTGTTCTGGAACCTACGCCACCACCAGCGATAACGCTAGAACATTCGACGGCAAGAGTATAAATGCCGACGCGCTTCGCCGCTTGTCAGTTGTTGGTCGAAGGCCGACGCTCCGTCCACCGCTATCAGTCCGAGACTGCTATCTGTGCGAGACTGCTGCTGTAATTGGACTTTCCTTTTACAGGGCACTCGTTCGCCCAAATAAACAGTTAAATCCCAACACGAAGTCTCCTGTCTTCGGCCACGTCACGACCCCGTGACATCTGGTGGAGGTGCTGCTTCGTTCATGTACCGGACGCACCCGTCAAGCCGTGAACCCAGCCCACGTCGCGGAGAAGACACCGACGCCAACCAGGAGCAGCGAACAAGCCGCCGACAGCAAGGGCTACCACCGAAGTACGCGCTTCTGCAAGACAAGGCGCGGAAGACCAAGGCCATGACCGCGTCTGCGGCGACAATGACAACCGCCGCGTCCCAGCCCACGATGGTCATGCATCAACCCAGGAAACCACCAATTTTCCATGGGTCATCGTTCAAAGACCCGGAGTCCTGGCTAGACGCATACGACCATGTGGCCGCCCTCAACCACTGGGACCATGAGGAAAAGCTGCGTCGTGGGTTCTTCTATTTGGAAGGCACCGCAAAAACCTGGCTCGAAAATCGGGAGTCCACGCTCCGAACGGGGGATGCTTTCGGCGGCGCATTCCTGCAAACGTTCGCGAGCGTCGCTCGCAAAGAGAGGGCCGCTGCTTTATTAGAGACCTCGGTTCAGCTACCAAATGAAAATGTCGCCATTTTCACAGAATAAATGACCCGACTATTCCGTCACGCTGACCCAGACATGCCTGAGGAGAAAAAAGTTTGTTTCCTCATGCGAGGGGTCAAACAGGAGCTCTTCGCGGGGCTGATGAGAAACCCACCGAAAACCATCCAAGAATTTGTAGCCGAAGCGACCACTATTGAAAAGACCCTGGACATGCGCACCAGACAGTATAATCGTCGCCTGACTGCAGACTGCGCTGCTGCTCAAGCCAGTAACTCCGGAAACCTGCGTAAACGATCCGAGCGATCGTGCGGGAAGAGCTGCGCAAGCTGTTGCCTTCGGCGCAGCCTCAAGTGGATTCGATCACCGACATTGTGCGAGAAGAAGTTCGGCAATCGCTTCAAATTCCCCACGCACCGCTGCCCGAACCGGAAGCTATGAGCTACGCCGCTGCACTGCGCCACAACGCTCCTCCCCGTCCACGCCAAAACGCCGCCCCATCGCACTTCCGTCGACAGACGCCACCGCCGCCACCACCCCCATCGACGTCATACCGTTCGCCAGCGGCCCAGCGCAGTGCACCGAGGAAGACTGACGTATGGCGCACCCCTGACCATCGCCCGCTCTGCTACCACTGCGGCGAGGCCGGACACACATACCGCCGTTGGCAGTACCGACAGATGGGATTGCGTGGCTTTGCCGTCAATGCACCGCGCCCACAGCCAGGAGAACGACCACGTGACATCGCCGACTACCTGACAGGAACTCTGTGGACACCACGAAGCCCTTCGCGTTCGCCGTCGCCCAGCCGCCGCACGTCACCGCACCACCGACAGTACTCTGGCCCTACGCGGGGCCGGTCTCCTAGCCCGTATCCGGGAAACTAAGGGCAGCAACCGATGGAGATGCGGTTGCTGTGCGATGAACTGCCGAAGATCCTCCGACGACGACGACGCCGCGACGGAGCTTTCCGAACACAACGCCAACCAGGCAAAGCCCTGACGGCGAAAGCTCACTTACCGAAGGTGGCCTGAGGACGCAACATGGAAGCAGTGAAACAAGCCGACGCAGCCGTGACCCGACGCCACGCCCTAACTGTAATGCGAGACGGCGAACTAGCGACCTCGACGTTCTTATCGACGGCCACAGTGTGACCGCTCTCGTCGATACTGGAGCCGACTATTCTGTCATCAGTGGGTCGTTCACCGCGAAGTTAAAGAAAGTTAGGACAGCTTGGAAAGGCCCTGAAATCCGCACAGCCGGAGGTCATCTCGTAACGCCTGCAAGAGTCTGCACAGCGAGAGTCACCATTAACGGCCGTATTTATCTTACAGACTTCGTAGTCCTACAGCGTTGCTCGAGAGATGTCATCCTTGGCATGGACTTCTTATGCCTCCATGGTGCTGTCATCAACCTAAAAACAAAGTCGATAACGTTATCCACAGAAGAAGCACTACCGCCGCGCACGCCGTCTAGACACCATGCCTTGAATGTGCTGGAAGAACAAGTCACCATTCAGCCTCGCTCAAGCGTCATTATTTCAGTCGGCGCTCCTGAATCACCTGACTTCGAAGGCGTCGTTGAAGGCAGTCAGCATCTGTTGGTCACCCGAAATATTTGCGTCGCAAGAGGAATTGCAGAGTTGCGGGGAGGCAAAGCAACGGTTATGCTCACAAATTTCAGCAATGAGTACAAACATGTGAACAAAGGAACAACGGTCGCATACATCGAAGAAATTGTCGAAGCCACCAGTGCTTACGCCCTCGCCGATTCTGCGGAACCTGCTCAGAGGAACCAAGCCCCTCCCATAGCTTTCGACGTCAATCTCAGACTTCCGAACGATAAGCAAGAACAGCTCAAGGCCCTGCTCCTGCAATACGAAGATTGCTTTTCGTCGTCATCGAAAATTCGGCAGACCCCAATCACGAAACATGGCATCATAACCGAAGAAAATGCCAGACCACTCCGTCAGAGTCCGTACAGGGTTTCGACGCGAGAACGTGTGGCCATCAAGAGACAAGTTGATGAAATGCTGCGGGATGACATTATCCAGCCAAGAGCCCATGGGCATCCCCCGTGGTGTTAGTGAAGAAAAAGGAAGGGACCCTACGTTTCTGCGTCGATTATCGCCGCCTGAACAAAATCACAAGAAAGGACGTGTATCCTCTCCCACGAATAGACGACGCACTTGATCGGCTCCATAACGCCAAGTACTTTTCGTCAATGGACCTCAAGACTGGCTATTGGCAAATCGAAGTCGACGAAAGAGACCGAGAAAAGACGGCGTTTATAACACCGGACGGCCTCTTTGAGTTTAAGGTGATGCCCTTCGGCCTTTGCTCAGCGCCTGCAACTTTTCAACGCGTTATGGATACAGTACTGGCAGGTTTAAGTGGCAGACTTGCCTTGTGTACTTGGACGACGTCGTCCTGTTTTCCTCGAGTTTCGACAAGCATCTTCGGCGCCTTGAAGCTGTACTTCAAGCCATCAAGACTTCCGGACTCACACTGAAGCCAGAAAAGTGCAGATTTGCGTATGAAGAGCTCTTGTTTCTGGGGCACGTTATCAGCAAGTCTGGAGTTCGTCCTGATCCACGGAAAACAGCCGCCATCACCGAATTCGCGCCGCCCACTGACAAGAAAGCCGTGCGCCGATTTCTGGGCCTGTGCGCCTAATATAGGCGCTTCGTGAAAAACATCGCCCGCATCGCCGATCCTCTCACTAACCTTACCAAGGCCGACGTCGAGTTCAAGTGGGAAACGCCACAGGAACACGCTTTCCAGGAGCTTAAACATCGCCTCCAGACGCCTCCGTTACTTGCCCATTTCGACGAATTCGCCGAGACAGAAATACATACTGACGCAAGCAGCGTAGGTCTTGGCGCCGTTCTTGTGCAGAGGGCTGACGGACTTGAAAGGGTTATTAGTTACGCCAGCCGATCGCTATCCAAAGCAGAAGCAAATTATTCCACAACAGAAAAGGAGTGCCTCGCCATCATCTGGGCTACGTCGAAATTTCGTCCATACCTCTACGGCAGGCCCTTCAAAGTTGTGAGCGACCACCACGCCTTGTGTTGGCTAGCCACTATGAAGGACCCTTCAGGTCGCCTCGCACGGTGGAGCCTGAGACTTCAAGAATATGACATTACTGTCTGTGATGGTTAACGGACGTTCGTCACTATGTTTGTTGATAGCGGACGAGAAAGCATTAACATGAACTTTTTATTTCATGGCATGGGTGGAACGGCTGACGACGCACGGATACGCTACCGTGTGCAGCGCCGTTGAGTCGGACGTCGCGGCCAACCCAGCAGTCAGGGTCGCAACTCCGGAGGTCCCGGATCAGGCCACGGCTCACGAGGACCACACCCGGTAGGCCTCGCCCACGAACCTGCTCCCGGCCACTGCACCCAGGCAGGAGCCGTTCGGCAGGTCTCGGCCTTGGACCTTGAACAGACACACCGGAGCTCGACCTGGCCGACACGTACGGGTCTCACGTCCGGCTCAGGAACGCTGCCAGGAACTCGTCGTCTCGAGCGGCGCACTGCTTCGTCTGCCTTCGTGGTCTCAACCCTCGAGCTCTTTTTAACCTCCCGGGCGTAGCGGTTCCACGTGCGGGTTCTGGCCAGCACAGCAGCGTCTGTGCCGTGCTGAAATACTGCTCGCCACAGCTGCGGTGCGGCAGCTCAGTCACCGGCGTTCCTCACCTTGGTTAGGGCCCGGCCAGGTACCCTCGGGTGCACACTGCAGCTCAGGAGCTCGCGGCCCGCGTCCGAGTCTGGCACGTCGCTCGGTACGGCTCGGCACCGCTCGGCGATCCTCGATTCAGACAGCAACTCCCCTGGGATCTGAATCCTCGGCCACCCTGAACCTCGCCCGGCTCCATGGTCCTCCGTACACACGCCCGCGTCTCGCCCGGCAGAACATCTCGTTCGTCCCTTGCCGAAGTGCGACTCTCTATTGACACCAGCGCTTGATGGCATGGGTGCGGCCACGGAGCAGTCAACCCGCATCGGAGACGCGATGCTCCATGCGGGGAATGGCCAGCCCGTCCAGCGAAGAGCGTGCGCCGATACGCGATGCTCGACGCAACCGTGACCATTAGCCAGGCCACGTTCGTCGCTGTGTCGAACGGCTGACCGTGGAGACGCCTCGCCGAGATCCGCGATGCCCTCGGCAAGGAAGAAAACAGCAGGCCAGGCCGCGCCCCGAGATGCAGTACTCGTGCCGGCAATACCGCCCCAGCTGGTAGTTGGACGGCAGTAGCGTGGACGGCCGCGTTCCCTGGCCGGAACCTGGATCGCCTGCGTCCGACGCTTCGGCCCGCTGTCTCCCGTCTGCCGCTGCTCCGGCTCGTCCCCAGCCACAAAGCCTACTGCCACGTAATGGTCGCACGTGGCCCAATCGTGGCACGCCACCTCTATGGGGCACCACTGGTCATGAGCTGATTGGCGCACAGTTGACTCGTAATCGCACGTGCCTTCTTCTTCTCTTCTTCATTTCTTGTTGTCGCCTTCGTGCCACCTGCTCTCCGCTCGTCTTCTTCAGTTCTGGTTTGATGCTCCTCGGCGTCTTCAAGTCCTTTCCTTACACTGTCATTTACAAGTCCGGCAAAAAACACTCCAACGCCGACTGTCTCTCTCGTGCGCCTGTCGACCAACCGCAACCCGACGACCCGGATGACGACTACTTCTTGGGAACGATAACTACCGACGACTTCTCTGAACGACAGCGGGCCGACCCGTAACTTAAGGCCCTAATAGAATACCTCGAAGGCAGGACCGCCGAAGTCCCGAAGGTATTCAAGCGCGCACTTGCGTCGTTTTTTCTACGAAACGGTCTTCTACAGAAGAAAAACTTTTCACCGCTTCGGGCTAAGTATCTACTTGTGGTGCCTTCAGCTCTGCGACCAGAACTCCTGTAGGCCCTGCACGACGATCCGACGGCAGGGCACCTCGGTGTTTCTCGCACGCTCGCGAGGATACAAGAAAGGTACTACTGGCCGCGTCTTACCACCGACGTCACTCGTTATGTGAGGACATGCCGGGACTGTCAGCGACGCAAGACACCGCCGACAAGGCCAGCGGGACTTCTGCAGCCAATTGATCCACCTTGCCGACCTTTCCAGCAGATTGGTATGGATCTACTGGGGCCGTTCCCGACGTCGGCTTTCGGAAACAAGTGGATCGTGGTAGCTACCGACTACCTCACCCGCTACGTCGAGACAAAAGCCCTGCCAAAAGGCAGTGCATCCGAGGTAGCTAAGTTCTTCGTCGAAAATATCGTCCTACGTCACGGCGCCCCGGAGGTCCTTATCACCGACAGAGGAACGGCATTCACTGCCGACTTAACTCAAGCGATCTTGGCATACAGCCAAACAAACCACCGCCGGACGACAGCGTACCACCCACAGACCATCGGCCTCACCGAGCGGCTTAACAAGACGATCGCCGACATGCTGTCAATGTACGTCGATGTCGAACACAAGACGTGGGATGCCATTCTTCCGTATGTGACCTTCGCATACAACACGGTGGTGCAGGAGACGACGCAGATATCTCCATACAAATTGGTCTACGGAAGGAGCCCGGCAACGACGCTCGATGCCATGTTACCCAACGTCACCGACGAAGAAAACCTCGATGTGAGCGAGTACCTTCATCGCGCCGAAGAAGCCCGACAACTTGCGCGGCTCCGTATCAAGAATCAACAGATGACCGACAGCCACCGTTACAACCTTCGACGACGCTTCGTGGAATACCAGCCCGGTGAACGTGTTTGGGTGTGGACGCCGATACGCCGACGAGGACTAAGTGAAAAGCTTCTGCGACGGTACTTCGGACCGTACAGGGTGGTTCGACGTCTCGGCCCACTTGATTACGAGGTTGTCCCCGACGGCATCACGAACTCTCAACGACGCCGATCGCGACCTGAGGTTGTCCGTGTCACACGCCTCAAGCCGTTTCATGCGCGTTAACAAACTGAAACAGTGTTTTTTTGTATTATTGTTGTATCGTAATTTATTCATTGTACTTTCTTGCATTATTATTGTACCTTCATCTTTAGTTAAAGCATCGAGACGATGCCTTTTTCAGAGGGGGGCAATGCCACGTTCCATTTCCCAAGTTTTTATTATCGTCCCAAAACACCACACGATTCTCAGCGCAAACCGCGCCTGCAGTTTTCGAGAGGGTTCCGGACTGTAGTAGATCATTTCGATAAGATCACGCCCACTGTGCGAATGGTACAGATTGTTCTGGAACGTACGCCGCCGCCAGCGATAGCGCTAGAACATTCGATGGCGGGAGTATAAATGCCGACGCGCTTCGCCGCTTGTCAGTTGTTGATCGAAGGCCGACGCTCCGTTCGCCGCTATCAGTCTGAGACTGCTATCTCTGCGAGACTGCTGCTGTAATTGGACTTTCTGTTAACCGGGCACAGGTTCGCCCAAATAAACAGTTAAATCCCAACAAGAAGTCTCCTGTCTTCGGCCACGTCACGACCCCGTGACACAACACGTGATGCTTCTAAAGGTTTGCACAATGCTGACTGGAACTGGGTGATTGGTTCACAACACTACTCCACTGCCTAGTTCTGTAGAGCAGCAAATCTAAGATGCATACACTTTATCACATGCTCAACTGAATAACACGTATTCTCTACTAGAGTTGCGTACTGCTCTATCACCAACTCGCGTAAGAACGGCAACCAGTCCCGACAACGTATCGTACAGTGTTCTGAAAAATCTAGGAGCCAACGGCACGCCAGTTCTTCTACGGATATATAACGACATATGGACGAAGGCGTACGTTCCAATGTGTTGGAAGGTGGCCAGAATCGTCCCACTACTGAAGCCCGGTAAATCACCGCTTTCGCTTGACTCATTCCTACCAGTCAGCCTCACTAGCTGTGTACCTAAAGTAATGAAAAATATGGTTGACAGAAAATTACAGTGGTGGATTGAAGCTAACAACTCACTTCCAGAACAGATGGCTGGCTTCAGACGATGGCGATGCACCATGAACTGCGTCTTCGACCTCGTTACATTTGTAGAACATGAGATAAGCTATGGAAACATGGCTGTTGCGGCGTTTATAGATATTAAGAAGGCGTTCGACCCTGTGAGCCACCTTTCTGTGCTGCACGGACGTACCTCACTAGGGGTGCATGGTCGTATCCTTCAATAGATCGCCAACTTCCTACGTAACAGACAAATATACATTTCAACCAATAACGGAGACAGCGATCGCTTCAACTTGAGCAGAGGTGTACCCCAAGGAAGCTTTCTAAGTCCTCTTCTTTTCAATGCTGTAATGGCAGGTCTTCCAGAAGTACTGCTCGAAGCCTTGAACATATACATGTATGCAGACGATATATGCATATGGACGTTTCACAAATCACTAGAAGTGATCGAACATGGGCTTCAACGAGGACTACATGCAATAAGTGATTACCTCAAAGGCATGCAGATTTCTCACGCCAAATCTGTAGTTCTGCCATTCACGAGAAAAACAGTGAAAAACTTGAAGCTTTTTGTGGATGGCTAGAGAATTGAAATCGCATGAAAGCATCGCTTCCTTGGCGTTACCCTAGATAGCCAACTCAGATGGAGTCAGCATATTGCTGATCTAGAAAATCAAGTGAACAGCACCATAAATGTTATACGTCTCATCGCGGGAACAAAATGGGGCGGTACATCAGCGTCTCTACTCCTCGTCCATTGTGCACTAATCCGACAGCAAATTGTCTACACTGCGCCAGTTCTCCACAACATCTCTCAGACGTCACTACACTGACTTCAGCTGTTACGAGTACGAAGCTTACGCATATGTCTTGAGATTCCACGGGCAACGTCAAGTTCTCTGACACCGGCAGAGGCAAGAGAACCCAACTTTATAGTAATTAGAAATGTCGAGGCAAGTCGGCACCTCTTTCGTCTAGTCACGCAACACCCTTCCCATTCGCTCATATCCAACATAGTGAACCGTCCTGGAGCGCAGATACACCATGTGTACCAACAGTACATTTCCCGGCTTCCTGTGTCGACACATTGGCCACGGGACCAAAACTACCCTCCATGGCTGCTAGGGCTACAAACTATTGAAACGTCAATAGAATGACTTCGCAACAAACATGAAGTGCAAACCATTGCCGCACAGCAGTTGCCATCACATCATCTCTTTGACAGGTAAAAAAGATACACTCACGGCTCCGTCACCAAAAAGACAGCGACATCAGCATTCATAATTCTGGAAATGCACGAAGAATATGCATGTTGGTGGGCCACCTCCGCTCTTCAACAACGTCGGAACTCATAGCGATTTTGTTAGCCATAAGCGACACCAAGAAAATAGGTGGTAATTACAGACTCTCTGGCAGCACTGGCATGTGTGAAAAAAGCCACTTCAAGACATATTGATGTGCATATAGTATACGCTATACTGCCCCGCCGCGGTGGTCAAGTAGCTAAGGTACTCGGCTGCTGACCCGCAGGTCGCGGGTTCGATTCCCGGCTGCGGCGGCTGCATTTCCGATGGAGGCGGAAATGTTGTAGGCCCGTGTGCTCAGATTTGGGCGCACGTTAAAGAACCCCAGGGGGTCGAAATTTCCGGAGCCCTCCACTACGGCGTCTCTCATAATCATATGGTGGTTTTGGGACGTTAAACCCCACAAATCAATCAGTATACGCTATACTAAAAGAGCTCTCATAAGCTACGAAGTCGAATCATCGAGTGGCATTTCAGTGGGTCCCCAGTCACTATGGAATTAAGGGAAATTAAATGGCGGATGAGTTGGCGAAAACCACTCATGATTCTACGCGAACATGCGTCATTCCGGTATCTCAATAGGATGTAAATAGAATTTTAACAACGACAAAATGTGAATTGTGTCTGTCTACCTGGTTCACAGAAAAGAAAAGGAATCGATTTTATATTCTGTTGATCCTAATCATGAATACCAATTAGACCGTGACCTCCCAATACGTATCGACACACTCATTCTTCGCCTACGACTTGGAACTGCTTACACAAAGCACTTCCAACTTCGTATTCATCGTGCAACATCGTCATCATGTTCATGCGGCCACGACGACGAGGATATCTGTCACCTCTTGCTCGACGGTACGAAACACGACACACACCGAAGGCGACTAGAACAAGAACTGCATAGATTAGATCCTGAGCGAACATTCGGTTTGAATAAAATACTAGGTCCATGGCCATCCAAAACAAACGGCAAAGCAGTGAAGGTGCTGCAACAGTTCTTCGAAGAAACGATGATTTTTGACGAATACTGAGAGGACAAAAGTTAAAAGTGAGCGTGTCGTCTACGTGTTTGTTCTGCCCATATAGGAGAACTTTTTCTCTCACCCATGTAGGACTGTGTATATGTATACATGCTATTGTTTTTTTTCATATCTTTATTTGTACAAATTAGGTGGAAAGGGGTAGCCGTCACCAAGTAACAGTGACAAAAACAAACTCCTTCGTTTATTTTCTATTTCAATAAAAAACATTTAGGATACTTGCTGGGGAAGCTGCATATGGCAAGGGCACGTCTATTATCCACTGAGAGTATATAAAAGAATCTAAAAATTACGACAGCTTTGCAATAGTGATATGCTTGAAGGAAGATCTATCTATCTATCTATCTATCTATCTGTCTATCTGTTTATCTATCTATCTATCTAACTAGCCGCTTACGTTCGGGTGCTCTCGTGGTCACCCCCCCTAATTTGGCGTGAACCAAAATTAGCATGGGAGGGTAAGATGGTTTGACGAATATGACACACTGGTCAAGACATGAATATTGTCATGATCCCGTCGCGCCCGTCGTCAAACACTTCCCGCCAGACAGTGGCACATACCTACGAGCAGGTATGTGCCGCTGGTATGCGGGTATGGGCCACAGGTGATTGACACTTAGTTTCTACCCAGGAACGACAAAAACACACATGGGCAATTTTAACGCGTGAGCGTTAAGCAATACCTGACATTGGTAGCGTCGACTCAACGAAGGCATAAAATAATTGTCACGGGCAATTAAAAGCTTGACACAGGCAGCATTAACCCCCCGACGAATGCAAATAATAAAATTTAGGGTCCCAGCCGGAATCGAACCCAAACATTCTGCGTGGCAGTCCAGCATTCTATCACAAAGCTACGCCAGATCTCGGAACTACTTTTTTTTCTTTATTGAATGACATTATAACCAGTAAAGTACACAGAACATACTTCATCAGAAGTCAGGCAAACACACACAAGCGTCAAGAACGGGAAGCCACTCCGGAACGGGGTCAAAAGTCTCGACAACACTGCGCACTTGAGCAGCTGCTTCTCGGAAGACAGATCTCGTCGACCGTGGTGGCTCGGCGTGTCTATCGATCATGCGACTTTTCCATAATGAATAAAGTCCTAACAACATGAACAGGTCGTAAGGAGTACTATCAGTCAGACTCTTTTTGAACGGAAGGAACCTAATACCATGGGCTGTGATTGGAAGTTCTTTTCTTAACGTTCTTTTTAGAATGTCCCAATACTAAAATGCATCACGACAATGAATAAAACAATGCACTATAGTCTCAGGTTGGTTACAGAGTCTACAATTCACTGTCCAGGGTACGTATATTGATTTTTCATTCAGCCACGTTTTCTCTGGCAGCGTGGAAGTGTGCAGTTTAAAGAAAAATGTTTTCGCTGAAGGAGATATCCACATACGTTTCAAATAGACGCTAGTCTTCGTGAAACATAAATAGTTATTGCAGTTCTGCTTACCCAATTTTATAAACATTAAATATGTTCTCTTTTGATAAACCGTGACGTCGGGTTAACGTCAATTGTGGTTAGTTGTCATGCGCTAAGTTGATTTATGTAGCAGTGTCCAGGGCCTACATCACCACGAGCATCAGGGCTTCGTATCCCTTCTTCTCGTTGCTAATACGGATGTTCTAGTTGACATCGTTGTGCAAGTGCAAAGAACTGGTTATATAAATATCTGCAACTCTACAACATATGTCTGTGCGTGCAACATTTGTATATAAATTTCGCGTCATTTTATGACGTGTCGCTTAATAGAAAAATCGCAACGCGGTCATTTTTTCTCCGCATGCTTCGCAAAACGTTGATTGCCAGGTACGTGGGATCTGCAGAATTTTTAGTCTTTTGGAGCGTTTTCGTTTATTTTTTGTTTCTATTCATATCTATTTTTATCAGTCTTGGTGAGCCCACGCCTTTAACACTCGTTTTAAAACACACTGATTAGGGCGGGCTGTCTGGCTAACATAATCAACCATTTCTCCTGGCGGATTCACTGCAAAACATAGACAATCGTGGCGCATTTGCTAAAGTGGGACGCTCGCTGCTAACGAATTTTTTTATATCCTCTTCTTTCTAGTATGCATTAACCTCTCAGTTTGCCCCAGATGTTAACTGCCAAAGAGAGCATGCCAGTCTTGAGCGTATCCTATGGAGCTGCTGCAAAATACAGGAACCGTGTAATCCTCAAACTGCGCATATCACTACCTTTCACCAACGGGAAGCAGCGTTGCTCAGCTCCCAACCGGAAACACAAGAGTTGGTCAACGCGCGAAGATGCAGCCGCTATGGATCAACATCTCCTGCATGCCTGACCAGCAGTGCACTTTTGTGCGCTGAACAACAGCTCCATCACATCATATTCTTTCTCCTCCTCCTATAGCAAACAAATTGTCACATGGTGTTTACGAATGAACCGTATAGGCTTACTACGCTTGTGTAAACACACATTAGTACATCTGCAGCATCACAGGAGACAGCAGCAGAGTAGGTACGTTAACCGAGATGCTTTTCAATCCTTCGTTTTCCACACCAGAGATGCGCCTACTGAGATCATCTAATTTTATTACTCCAAGTAATGAAGTCACATGGTCACCTAGTGCTCGCTGAATTCTGCAAGAAGAGAACCGCCGACGTCTCTCATCGCAGTCGTAACGAGACAAGATCAAGCACTTTTATTATTCAGTGGTTCGTTATACATCTTTTAACGTGGAATGATTCATTGCACATTTCTATGGTGAAAAAGGTAGAGAGGCGTGTGAGTGTGAAGTAGAAGATAAAAATGATCATTTTTATGAAATGGCAAAACCAGGTTTCCGTGGGTCGAGCCGTTATTTCAGGGAGCCAGTGGCACGAGCAAATCGCCTGACTTTTTCCAAGGTTGCCCAGTCACTTCCCAGGTTTCGCCGAATGAGACCCACCTGCCACAACCTTTCAAACTTGTTGCGCGCAATGACGGGTGAGTTTCCCTCAGCTTTTCGGTTGCTAAAGTCCAGCTGATGTGAAATGGCTGCCCACGATTGCTTGTCTTGAGTTATCAGGTTCGTTACATTTCTAAAAATTTTGATGCACCAATCGCACATAAAATTTACTACATGTATTCACTCATGGCTCGCAATGACTACCTTGTACGCAAACCAAAGGTTTGCACATTTAGCTAGTAAAGAGGTAGACAGCTGACTTAATATGCCGGTTACAACGAGTTCTCTTCATGAAGAAAGATTAGTTAAATGTTCAAAAACACTGATTCGGCACTTACAAATAAAATTCAACACTCATGATCATCGGTAGATTTCGCCAGTGCACTGATACACAGTCATATCATTGTAATTGTAACCGCGTGTGCTTCTCAGGATGAATGGGGTTAGTTTCACCTCTATAAGTCTCGGCTCGCCAATAGCACGTAAAAATTTGGCGCTATAATCTAACCTTGCTTCATGATCAAAATTTGTATTGTAGGCGAATGATGTCTCATACAGTTCCGTAGTGAATGCGTACGCAGCCGTGGGAGTGTTGAAATGTCAACGTCTGGTTGTCATTAGGTATGACGATGAGTCTTTAAAAACGTTATCACACGAAAGTACATCGCCTGTATGAGTGAGCTTGTTCTTTTTTTGGCAGGCTCACGCTTACTTGCCTCTCTGCGTGCGTTGATGCCTTTCAAGAGCTGATGCCTTCCATGAACTGGCACACAACTTGTATTTATGTATGTATTTATTGTATGTATTCATACTTTTATGTGAACGAAGCGTCCGTAGCCATGCAAAGGAATTGATTGATTTGTAGGGTTTAACGTCCCAAAACCACGATATGATTATGAGAGACGCCATAGTGGAGGGCTCCGGAAATGTTGACCACCTGGCGTTCTTTAACGTGCACCCAAATCTGAGCACACGGGCCTACAACATTTCCGCCTCCATCGGAAATGCAGTCGCCGCAGCCGGGATTCGAACCCGCGCTCGGCAGCTGCAAAGGATTTGGACCATGCAGTGCACTTGAGGAATTCTCGCCTGTGGAGTGCCACGAGAGCAGGTTTTTGGCAAATGATTTACCACAGCTGTTGCAATGGTAAGACTTGTATTATGCGGGCATTGGGCGATGTGCCACAAGATCAACCTTTTAGTTCAAGTAATCTATCTGACATGGCGCAATGATAGGGCTTTTCGCCTGTATGTATATAGTGAAGTAATGCGAGACTGTCTTCCCGTGGAAATAATTTACCCGATACGTTGCAATTTTAAGGCTTTTGACGCTTGTGCGTTCGTTCGTGGTGACGAAAATATCCCACCTGTGCGAATGCTTCAGCGCATGTAGCGCACTTTAAGGTTTCTCGCCTGTGTGCATGCACAGATGTCCTGTGAGGTCATACTTTTGTTCAAATGATTTACCGCATGAGCCGCAAGGATATGCCTTGTCACCTGTGTGCATGTGGAGATGTCAAGTGAGGTCACTTTTTTGTGCAAATGATTTCTCACATGATCCGCACTGATATGGCTTATCGCCTGTACGCATGCGGATATGTAATATGAGGTGATCCTTTCGTGCAAATGATTTATCCCATGATCCGCACTGATAAGGCTTATCGCCTGTATGTACGTGGAGATGTCTTGAGAGGTCACTTTTTTGTGCAAATGATTTGTCACATGATCCACACTGATATGGCTTGTCGCCTGTATGCATGCGGATATGTAATATGAATTTATCCTTTCGTATAAATGATTTATCGCATGATCCGCACTGATATGTCTTATCGCCTGTATGCATGCGTAGATGTCTTGTGAGGTTACCCTTTTGTACAAATGATTTATCGCAAAAGCCGCAATCATATGGTTTTCGCCTGTATGCATGTGGATATGTATTGTTAGGGCATTCTTTTGTGCAAATGATTTATCGCACGTGTTACAATGATAGGGCTTATCGCCTGTATGTATGCGGAGATGTCTTGCGAGGGCATTCTTTTGTGCAAATGATTTATCGCACACGTTGCAACGATGGGGCCTCTCGCCTGTATGTGTGAGCATATGATCTGTGAGGTTTCTCTTTTCTGAGAATGACTTCTGACATATGAAGCAAGGATGGGGCTTCTCGCCCGTATGCGTGCGCCAATGTCTCTTGAGTGTGCTCTCTTTTTGAAATGATTTGTCACACACTTGACACTTGTGGCGTCGTTCCCCCGGTGGCTTCTGGCCGCGGTTGACGTCGCCGTAGACAACGCTAAGATCCTCGCACTTTTCCCTCTGTGAGAAGCCAGTAGCATCTCTGCGATATGAGACAACGCATGTAATAGGACACACACACAATTAGGTGTAAGGACAGACCCCTATTTTTGTAAATAGACAGTTAGGATAAACATGATAGCTTTTATGAGGCCTACTCGGTTAATCATACTCTTTAGCATTACGCCTTTTTTTAGCATTCGTTAGCATTGATCAGCAACAACTCAAGATCGGTGCATAACGTACACACACAATTTTCTTAGAAGAAGTGCACACTGTTTTTTTTTCAAACCTATAACATTTCCTTGCTGTAGTTATACATTAATCAATGCCTACTTGTTCACTACTACTCAATGCGACAAGACAGTATATACAGTCACTTGAGATGAGCCTCTAATCAGACTTTCGTGCCTCTAAAGCGGAGAAATTCCTCAGTATCAAGTCACGACACTGCTTTTTTTTCTGAGAATGACTTTCGACCTACAATCACGTCCCTGACTCTTTGCGGTACCTATTTTTCAAAGCCGATCCGACTTCCCAGCTAAGCACATCGGCACAACGCTGTTCTGCAGGCTTTGCAAAATATTACATTCCATATTCTCCCAAGCAAAATAACTTTACACAGATGTATATAACGTCATCTGGAGTAGATAACACATGTGCGCAAGCAATCACGGCCGTTTTCTGCGCTGCAACAAAGCAAAAAAAGGTTGTTTTTCTTCCTTCACTGTAGCTCGTTTTGGTAATACACGACGCCAATATTCCCGAGCTATTCCAGAGTTGTTGATGTGTGGTACAATCGCAAGGCTGTAAGAATCAATGTTACCTCTAAAGCAATGACCCCCAATGCTCGCACTTTCTTTGAGCGTACGACTTTCCAAATGAACTTAGTCACCGTACAAAATTTTCTACCACTAGGCGTAACAAAATAATGGCATCTTCAAAATATTGACTTAAATAAATAAAACAGGTGCCAGTGACGTGCATTGATACGAAAAAAGACGTAGTTTTGAAATTATTGTACAGTTGCAAAAAACGCTAGCTTACGTGGTAGGCGCTGCACTGTCACTGCGAAAGCTACAAAAGCGGCCTTTCAGACCTTCACAAAACACTCATTGGGTAACTTTTGCAAGCACACTTGTTTGGTACCCACTAGGTCATTAATAATAAATTTTTGTGAAGTAGGCCGCCTTTCCCCATGCTAATTTTTTGTCGTCATTCTTCTGAGAAGCGTGCTATCCGCTAAACCCTTGCAAGGAATTTTGTGCCATATGTCCATGCAGTGGCTGACAACGATGACGAATTATGGATGAAAAGGTATGTGCCACAGATAATAAGGGAACAAGAACAAGCTTTTGTGAAGGATTGGACCATCAGACGGCCCACTTGTTACGCTTTTCGCATTGTGCGACGACTGGTTGTTTTTTTCGCTGTTGTAAAACGCTTTATAAGTCGTAATAACGCGATCGCTTTCCCAACATCAAGCCTGCCTAAGGCAAGTTTTTCAACCAGACAGAAGCAACGGTGTAGCTCAGTGTAGCTCAGGGGCAGAATACAAGGCTGGCATCCAGCGTACCCAGTTATGAGCCCCTGTGTGCCATTGGTGCTAGGTCGTTCCTGCCTAAGGCAAGTTTGACATATTATAAGCACCAGCGTAACTTACTGGCAGCATATTGGGCTAGCACGCAGCGGACCCGGGTTCAAGCCCTATTGTGTCATTGTTGTAAGATTTTTTTCTAATTTAGCGCAATGTGGTTACGGACATCGGTGGCAGCGGTGGTGGTGTGGGCGGCGACGGCGGACAACAACTGCACGTGACCCGAAAAGGGACCTCATAACAGCTTTCGCTATAAAATAAAGACTAAATATTTAAAACCGCTATTCACAAGCTCTTCCAATGCATTAGTCATATATATTAAAGCATTTATGTCCACCCTGCATGGACTAATCTGCACAATTGCGAGCTTTGTGACATTTTAAAATGTTTTCCATCCATTTGCATGGCATCTAAGCAGTTCAATCGTCTGTATAACAAGAGAACCGTTGCTGGATACTATGCTGGATACTGCTGTTGATGTTTTGATATTTTTGGAGTAACTATTTCTATTCTGAAGACAATGTCTCATATTGAGACAAATATGGCCCATGTGCATCTGTTCTCTGTCATTTGAGCATTTCAAATAGAAAAAATTTCCCAGATGTCACTAAATCGTGCAAAGGTGGACCAGAACAGAGTAGCTGGGTATAGTTCAGGTTGTCTTATTAACCATTTTTACAGAATTCTCGGCCTGAAATTGAGCGCATGCTGACTCTTGATCCTGATAACTTTCTATCGGCTACTTGTGGCGGACTTCTTTTATAACGCATCTGTGGTTAGAAACTTCAGTATTGCGTATGTGCCTCAGAAATTTAGCCAATCTCTATACTCATAATCCTGGTCCGCAAATTCTGGGAGCTGCCGCTCCCTCCTTCCGAGAATGGATGAAAAAGCCTCCCAGGATTTTCGAGGTGGACAACCGCTACGTCTGGCAGCGGCTAGGAAACGTGGGACCACCTCAAGTGGCACAGACAGCGAGGCAACGGAGCTCTATTCCGACGGTTTCGAGTCATCGAATGACGACTACACAGTCGTCATGAGCCACAATGCAAAAAGAAGAATGCTACGATCATCGTCGACGGCGAGTATATTCACCGTGCAGGCTACCGCACATCGTTGGCCACACACTATACTCTTCATGGCTGTGGACCCTTCAGCCAATCTACGGTGGCTTAACAGGCAATACCTCTCTGCATACCTCGAAGGACTCGCTCCAAATGAGATGAAAGACGTCAGGATTAACTCACGGAAGAATGTTCTGGCAGTTGATGTTTTACACCGTATTGCGCTGCAAAGCCTACAAAACATCTCAGAAATCGGCCGAGTCACAGTTAAATCAGTGATCCCCACTGACGCTAAGGGCAGTGTTGGCGTCATTTATGACGTGGACGTTTCCGTTCCCACTGACAATTTCCAGCTACAGACGCTACAGTCCAGCTACAGCTAAGCCAGCTACAGACGACATCCTCATCAAGCACATCGCAAGGCTTGGTAAGTCACGATGCCCGAAGATTGTTTTTGAGGGAGACAGAGTTCTCCCACACGTCAAAGTTGGCCACGTTCGCTACCAGGTCCGTCCACACATACTGAAACCCCTAGAATGCTTCAGATGTTTCAAGATAGGACATGTCAAAGGAGTGTGTACCAGCAATGTCGTGTCTCGCGGTGTGCCAAACCTCATTCAGAAGACACCTGCCACGTAACTGCGTTCAAGTGCTCCAATTGCCATGGCGCTCATAAAGCGTCGTCTAAAGATTTCCCACGAGTGCGAAATGAACGCGCGGTGCTGAAACGCATGGTGCGCGACAATTCCACGCACAGGGAAGCCGCTGCTACTGTCAGGCGACGTCGGCCTCACCACCGAAGATCATCACGCAACGTGACATCCGCCGGTAGAGACACGTCATCTCAAGCAAGAAGAACTGGCCCCCCATTGTCAAGCTCTGCGAAGACGCATACACCGAAAACAGAATCAGGGTCAAGACTCCCAACTCGTGAAGAGTGGCCATCACTTCCACGATCACAGCCTGTTTAAGAGGTGCATCTAATCCCGCCAACTTCCATGCCATCACGAATCACTGATGAAAACACAACCGAGGATCGCCAGGTCATCAACATGTTGCAGACCCTTATGAGTGCAATGCGCAAGCTCCTAAGCAACATGAACACCCCATCAGCGCAGAGCGCACTTCAAGTGCTGGACACTGAGTCCGGTGCTTGCAGCTCTAAGGTAAAACGATGGCCTGCAACATGTTATCCCTTCGAGAGGAGGTGAAGAACGCATCTGTCCTTCAGTGGAATGCCAGAGCACTTAGGGCGCGTCTTAGGGCGCGTATGTCCGAGTTTCGGCAATATGTGTTCACGAACCAGTTCTCCATAATTGTGATTTGTGAACCGAACCTGTCAGCTCATATGAGACTGTCTGGATATGAGTGCTTTATGTCTTCTACCCACGGAGAGCGCAGCAAGGTCGTTGTGTTCATACGGCGCGATTTAACTTATGTTCATCACCCTGTACCCCCTGACGAAGAAACCCAGTACGTTTGCCTAACAGTAGAAAACAAGAAGACCACATTCACCCTCATCGGAGCCTACTTACATCCATCAAGTCGTCTAGACCGTTAGCGCTTGCGCGAAGTTTTGAATTCAACTCTCCAGCCATTCGTGATAACTGGCGACTCCAATGCCCACCACTAGTTATGGGGAAGCTCCAGGGTCAACACTAGAGGTAGACAGTTAGTGTCTTTCGCTTCTGAATGTGAACTTATCCTCGCGAACGACGGCAGCCCTACTTATCTGCGTGGATCGGCCTATAGCAGTTGCCTGGACCTCACTTTCGTCTCACGCTCGTTCGCCAGCAGAGTGCACTGGTTTTCAGATTTGGAAACAAGGGGTAGTGACCACATCCCAACATACCTGAAGATTGACAGCTTTCCAAGTCTGAAGTCCTCCAGAGCCGTCCAGTGCACCGATTGGAAAAAATACAAGTTAATCATGGAAGACCATGTTGGCACCTCACCTTTCAACCTAGAAGACGCAATAAAGAGTGCCCTACAGTCAACGACGCGTTCGCTTCCGGTGAGCTCATCTCGCACTGATATGGACATTGATCTCGAAAAACTCCGAGCCATTCGTCGTCATGCAGAACGACGGTATAGACGCACGAGGTCATTTGATGATCTGAGAGTGGCCAGACGCACACAAAAAAAATACAGCGTCACATGGACAAGTTGGACAAGCAACGATGGGTATCTTTTTGCGAGTCTTTGGATCCCAGAAAGCCTCTCTCACTAATCTGGCCAACTGTCCGGGGTCTTCATACAACCATTACTCAGCGCTACTCATTAAAATCCCTGGCACTTCACTTACGCTGCGAAGAGATTGATGTCGCAGATTTTTTCTGTCGAAAGATTGCCTGTGGGGTCAAATTAAACTGGGACGAAGACGCCCGACTTTTCTGTATCCTCACGTGATCCCCGAATGAAGATTTCGTTTTCAGTGGACGAACTAAAAGCTGCGCTTGCTTTGTGTAGACGTTCTTCAGCGCCAGGACCTGACGACATCACTTACCGCGCTCTGTGTCACCTAGGAGATCAAGCTCGGAAGGCACTCTTGCTGCTGTACAACGACTCCTGGCAAACTGGCATGGTTCCACAGGAATGGAAGTCAAGTCGCCTGATTCCTCTTCTCAAAGCCGGCAAGTCACCTTTCGAAATTTCCTCTTACCGCTCGATTGCCCTTGCAAGCTGTGTGGGAAAGTTATGGAAAGGACGATTTTAACGCGTCTGGAATGGTGCTTATAGTTCTACGAAATATATCCAGATGCCATGTCCGGGTTCAGACGAGACCACTCGTCAATTGACAATATAGTTGACTTGGTGACATATGTGGAACACCAGAAGGCCTGCAAACGGTTATCTGCTGCTCTGTTTATTGACGTTAAAGGGGCATACGACAATGTCACCCACGAAGCCATTCTCAGCGCACTCGAAGGAGTGAGACTCGGTGGCAGGATATATACGTCGGTTCAGAGCTACCTTCAGAATAGATCATTTCACGTGCAGACAGAAAATGGAACGACAACCCAGTATTACTGTCGCCGAGGAGTCCCACAAGGCGGAGTGCAAAGCCCGACGCTGTTCAACCTAACACTCATTGGAGTAGTTGGCAAGGAACCAAGCAGTGTACGATTTTTCATTTATGCTGATGACGTCTGTGTGTGGACATCAGGTGTGACTTGACTTCAACTTCGCGCTCGACTTCAGAAGGCAGCATCAGTGACATCGCACCACCTACGCGAACAAGGGCTCGAAATCACAAATGGAAAGTGTGCAGTCGTGGCTTTCACCAGGAAAGCAATGTCCGTTTACGGCATATCAATTAACGGGTAGGTGGTGTCATGCAGCCAGAATCACAGGTTCTTAGGAGTCGTAATTGACCGAAACCTGTCTTGGACACCCCACGTAAACTACGTGAAAAAGTGGCGGACGGTCATTTGTCACTTATTCAGGTTTCTTGCCGGGAAAAGTTGGGGAATGTCGGTCGATTCTATGTTACAGCTGTACAAGGTATTATTTATTGGATTTCTGCGGTATAGCCTACCTGTTATATCTAACCGAGCAAAACGAACCTGTGCACAATCCAAAATATTCAAGCTCAGGCGCTACGTTTATGCCTTGGTTTACCCCGCTGCGCATCGACAGTTGAAACAATCGCCATTGCACAGGACTACTCGATCATGACGCACATCACCATTGAAACGATGCGTACGTACCTCAGGATCATGCTAGGAATCCTTCCCACCACTTGTCAACCCTCGCTACTGATAGGCCCCGCACGAAATTGAGTGCAATTGTCTGTGCACATCGTGCGTCGTTTACGTCAGGTTTTACGCCTGCTGAGAAACTGGTGTATCCTCCGTGGTGCCTGACACTTCCGCAAGTACGCATTTCAATTCCAGGAATACAGAAAAATCAAATTTGCCTTCATCAGCCCTAAAAAAATTGAGGTTGAACCTTCTGCACGAAATGTACAACAACCACGTGCACATATACACTGATGGCTCAACCACAGTGTCTGGTTCTGGCAGTGCGGTGGTGATTCGAGCTAGAGGTATCACTCTGCGAATCACGCTGTCACACGCCACTACGTCTACGGCGGCAGAACTTGCGGCTTTTGCGTGGCGCTCTAGAGTACATCAAATCTCAGAGACCGAGTAAATGGGCTGTGTTTTCAGACTCGAAACCGGCCCTACAGAGCATGCAGTCAGTCCTTCGACGAGGTTGCCATGAACAGTTAACTTACGAAGTTGTCAAGCTTCTTCACCACGTCACAGAAACAGGCCACGAGGTCAAGTTTCAGTGGCTTCCTGGCCATTGTTGGATCAGTGGCAATGATTCTACAGACAACACCGCTCGCACACCGCACCAAGAAGAGCCCATCCTTCCAATTCCTCCGTCGAGGACTGACGCTACAAAGCAACTTCGTCACCTGGCACGTAGTCTGCGTCTGCAGAAGTGGAACACCCCACGCATAAGACATAAGAGACTCTACCAAATAAACCCTCGACTTGAACTTCGACCTCCATCCGGACTTCGTCGACGTGAAGCTTCGCTTCTTTCTCGCCTTTGGTTGGGGGTTGCCTTCACAAAAGCATATAGAACCCTCATCAGACTGACCGACAAAGCGGAATGCGACGTCTGCTGCGCCAAAGAAGACATGGAACATCTGATATGCCATTGCCGTCGATTTGCCTCCGAAAGACAGAAGCTTTCGGACGCATTGCGACAATTGGACGAACAGCCACTCTCTATGCAGATGCTACTGGAACACCGTCCTCGCCTTTCGTCGGCTCAGAAAGTAGTCAAAGCTGTCTTGTGCTTTTGAGGACTACAGGCTTACGTGACAACCTTTAACTTTTGTGTAGTGCCACCGCTGGATACGCGCCAGCCGATAGACTGACAATCCTTTTTTCCTCTCTCTCTTTTTCATCTCTTTCCCCTCTCTCTCATCTTTATGTCCCCTTCCCATTCCCCCAGCGTAGAGTAGCAAACCGGGCATGTGCCTGGTTAACCTCCCAGCCTTCTCTCTTGTTTATCCCCCCCCCCCTGGTCCACAAAATAATGAAAGAACACACGGGCACCAAACACCGATTAAAAGTTTGGTAGTAACGTAACAAAGAATTGACGGAGACGGAACATGGTAAATACCGGGGTTCCGTGCTTCAAAATTGCTTGGTAATCATCTGTACAGAATGCTTGGGTGGTGGTTAAGAGCGTGTTGGTTAATGAGAACGGAGGTTTTGTATCCACGACACGCGGTAATACTCGACCAGAACAGCTGTGTCGCCAGGCTTGTGCTGAACCAACAGCACATTCTATGCGAAAACCTGAAGATCGGCGGAGATGCGTAATACCAGCTACAAGCTTGCAGACAATTCTATGCATTTTTTCAATGCTGTAGATGAGGACGCATACCTGCTCGGATTTCTCTGTGAAGTCAAACGCTACTGCTAAGCCACATCCGATAAGCTGGCTTCCCTGTAATGGCGCTTAAAATTTTGCCCTTACCGCACGGTGCTTTCGCCACACACTGAAGCTCCTATGACCGTACGGCTTGTGCTGGGTATGGCATAATCAAAGGAGCTGCTGCTGCACACTGGCTGTGGCAAGGTGGTTCTGTTTTCGGCAGCATGAATTTGCCCTGAAAACAAACGTAGTAGTTTGTTACTGTGACAATGATGCGTGAGAACTGTAAACAAAAGACCTCAAATCTCAAATTATTCTATAGCAGTTCTTCAGAAAAAAACAGACGATGACAATGCATCCGTACTGAAGGTCACATCTTTTGATAAAAATTAGGACATCGTAACCAAAGTTTATGTGTCCGGAAATTTAGAGTGGTACTGAAGGAGTTCATTGTATTGCATTGTGAAAATCTTCTAATATTCATGTGATGACCTTTAGGTGGCAGTGCACGCTTTATTTATTTTTTCAACTTGTTTGCATCACAAATATTGCCTATTTAAGCAATGTGAAAGTCTTTCTAATTAATTTGTTAGTATATGTGAGATCACTACGAAACTCTACAAGAGTCATAGAAGCCACATGGAATTTGCATTTTTTATGTACTCTCCGCGCTCAAAAGAAACTTCTGCTAATAAATGCAAAATGAGGTGTGCTTCCTTGCTATAGTGTTGATGGGAAATATTAAATCACTTACCAACATGGAAAGATTCGCTTTCGTCCTGGTGTTTCGAAGCGTTCTGCTCTGCATTGACGTTTGCAACGGGAACCCTACAGACGCAAAATGCTTTCACGTAGGGTTATGTGACGATAAGAATAGAACGGCATATCAACTAGGCTAGTCAAGAAGGTACAGGGCTTTGTGCATGGGCTATTTTCCTGTTGTCAAATTGAAGGGAGAGAAAAAGGAAAGGGCTAAGAGGTTAATCAGTTTTCAGTCCGGCTGGCTACGCTGATCTTCTGGGAAAAGTGAATCTATAATTAACCTAATGTGCAGGAGCAACTGATCCTTATTTGTGCTCAACTATCACCATAGTGTTTGGAGTGATCAGCTGCAAGACAATAACCAACTCACTTTCGAGTGAAAGAATTGACATTCCGACAATAAAAGCACTCTACCTTGTCCGTAAAGCATGATATGTATCTACATGACCAAAAAAAGATCTGCAACTGTTTCAGATTGAAAACTCTCCCAGCCTCAAATGTGATATCACGCGGCCCTTGCAGTAAAGAGGTGAGTGGTTTACCCGTCTGCCTATGTAGATTGGATGCTTCCATCGCACCCTATTCCATACCGAGGATTAGCAACTTGCCGCAATTTTATTCCTTTCGATTCCTCAGAATGAATAGCTTAGCCCATGCATCACCACTGCGGGAAGGTGAACTAGCTGCTCTCCGCCACATCATGTGGGGAGGGTGTAACAGCGCTATGCACAATGGGGATGGGCAGTGCCAGGACGCCACGTATCGCGAAGAGTTGAGAACGTGGATATGCTCCCAAGACCTGAAGACGCATCGAAGGGCCATCCAGCGGCTTGAGGAGGCTTTGGCGAAGCAACGTAGATAAGGAGCCGACAACCCATTTAACGGGCATGGAGGCACCCGAGTAACTGTCGCCTAGTCAGAGCTCAACATCCTCGAAGTCTAGGCTCTGAGATTATCGGACTTTACTAATAGCCTTGATATTGATAGGAAACATCCGCACCCTGCGAGGCCGGGGACTTCCTACGCGCCAGATGTATAAATAAATGTTCTTTCTCTCTCTCTCTCCGCCAATAGTCGGGCCGGTCCATTTCGTTCCTACAATATTTAAAACTTGAGAGAGGCATACCTTGACATATATATCAAGCTAATATTGACTGTAACAACATAAATTAGATGTCATCAGATGCATTAAGCAGTGCAAAGTGCGCAAAAGACGCCATGGTTGAGGGATAGTTGTTTAGAGACTTATTTCATGCAGTACAACCAAACTCTTAGCTCCCAACGGGGCAGTTCTTGATTGATTGATTGATTTATTGATTGATTTAATGATTGATTTGTGGGGTCTAACGTCCCAAAACCACAATTTGATTATGAGAGACGCCGTAGTGGAGGGCTCGGGAAATTTTGACCACCTGGGGTTCTTTAACGTGCACCCAAATCTGAGTACACGGGCCTACAACATTTCCGCCTCCATCGGAAATGCATCCGCTGCAGCCGGGAATCGAACCCGCGACCTGCGGGTCAGCAGCCGAGTACCTTAGCCACTAGACCATCGCGGCTGCGCTAGAGGCAGTTCTTCCGCTACCTTTAGAACTTGCAGGGTCAGCACAATCTTAGGAAAAATGTTTGTAGTAAACAGTTGACGGTCCATGTATTTACTTGTTTAGAGCGTATTTTACAACCTTCCTCGCATCTCTTTAGTAAAGTCCAGAAGCTAGTGGGGCTTGAAACTTTTGCCGTTATTGCCCAGGACTGCCTTCTGATTTTTATTAGCTAGATAAATACTAAGGTATTGCCACGTTCCATTTCCAAAGTTTTTGTTATCGTCCCAAAACACCAGACGATTCTCAGCGCAAACCGCGCCTGCAGTTTTCGAGAGGGTTCCGGACTGTAGTAGATCATTTCGATAAGATCACGCCCACTGTGCGAATGGTACAGATTGTTCTGGAACGTACGCCCCCGCCAGCGGTAGCGCTAGAACATTCGACGGCGGAAGTATAAATGCCGACGCGCTTCGCCGCTCGTCAGTTGTTGATCGAAGGCCGACGCTCCGTTCGCCGCTATCAGTCTGAGACTGCTATGTGTGCGAGACTGCTGCTGTAATTGGACTTTCTGTTTACCGGGCACAGGTTCGCCCAAATAAACAGTTAAATCCCAACACGAAGTCTCCTGTTTTCGGCCACGTCACGACTCCGTGACATCTGGTGGAGGTGCTGCTTCGTTCATGCACCGGGCGCCCCCGTCAAGCCGTGAAGCCAGCCCACGTTGCGGAGAAGACACCGACGCCAACCAAGAGCAGCGAACAAGCCACCGACAGCAAGGGCTACCACCGGAATACAGGCTTCTACACGACAAGGCGCGGGAGACCAAGGCCATGACCGCGACTGCAGCGACAATGACAACCGCAGCGTCCCAGCCCACGATGGTCATGCATCAACCCAGGGAGCCACCAATTTTCCATGGGTCATCGTTTGAAGACCCGGAGTCCTGGCTAGAAACATACGACCGTGTGGCCGCCCTCAACCACTGGGACCATGACGAAAAGCTGCGTCGTGTGTTCTTCTATTTGGAAGACACCGCAAGGACCTGGCTCGAAAATCGGTAGTCCACGCTCCGAACGTGGGATGTTTTCTGCGGCGCATTCCTGCAAACGTTCGCGAGCGTCACTCGAAAAGAGAGGGCCGCTGCTTTATTAGAGACCCGGGTTCAGCTACCAAATGAAAATGTCGCCATTTTCACAGAAGAAATGACCCGACTATTCCGTCACGCTGACCCAGACATGCCTGACGAGAAAAAAGTTCGTTTCCTCATGCGAGGGGTCAAACAGGAGCTCTTCGCGAGGCTGATGAGAAACCCACCGAAAACCGTCCAAGAATTTGTAGCCGAAGCGACCACTATCGAAAAGACCCTGGACATGCGCACCAGACAGTATGATCGTCGCCTGACTGCAGACTTCGCTGCTGCTCAAGCCAGTAACTCCGGAGACCTGCGTGAAACAATCCGAGCTATCGTGCGGGAAGAGCTGCGCAAGCTGTTGCCTTCGGCGCAGCCTCAAGTGGATTCAATCGCCGACATTGTGCGAGAAGTTCGGCAATCGCTTCGAATTCCCCACGCACCGCTGCCGGAGCCGGAAGCTATGAGCTATGCCGCTGCACTGCGCCACAACGCTCCTCCCCGTCCACGCCAAAACGCCGCCCCATCGCACTTCCGTCGACAGACGCCACCGCCGCCACCACCCCCACCGACGTCATAACGTTCGCCAGCGGCCCAGCGCAGTGCACCGAGGAAGACTGACGTCTGGCGCACCCCTGACCATCGCCCGCTCTGCTACCACTGCGGCGAAGCCGGACACACATACCGTCGTTGCCAGTACCGACAGATGGGACTGCGTGGCTTCGGCGTCAATGCACCACGCCCACAGCCAGGAGAACGACCACGTGACATCGCCGACTACCTGACAGGAACTCGGTGGACACCACGAAGCCCTTCGCGTTCGCCGTCGCCCAGCCCCCGCACGTCACCGCACCACCGACAGTACTCTGGCCCAACGCGGGGCCGGTCTCCTAGCCCGTATCCGGGAAACTAAGGGCAGCAACCGGTGGAGGTCCGGTTGCTGTGCGACGAACTACCGAAGATCCTCCGACAACGACGACGCCGCGACGGAGCTTTCCGAACACAACGCCAACCAGGCAAAGCCCTGACGGCGAAAGCTCACTTACCGAAGGTGGCCTGACGACGCAACATGGAAGCAGTGAAACAAGCCGACGCAGCCGTGACCCGACGCCACGCCCTAACTGTAATACGAGTCGGCGAACTAGCGACCTCGACGTTCTTATCGACGGCCGCAGTGTGACCGCTCTCGTCGATACTGGAGCCGACTATTCTGTAATCAGTGGGTCGTTCGCCGCGAAGTTAAAGAAAGTTAGGACAGCTTGGAAAGGCCCTGAAATCCGCACAGCCGGAGGTCATCTCGTAACGCCTGCAGGAATCTGCACAGCGAGACTCACCATTAACGGCCGTATTTATCCTACAGACTTCGTAGTCCTACAGCGTTGCTCGAGAGATGTCATCCTTGGCATGGACTTCTTATGCCTCCATGGTGCTGTGATCAACCTAAAAACAAAGTCGATAACGTTATCCACAGAAGAAGCACTACCGCCGCGCACGCCGTCAGGACACCATGCCTTGAATGTGCCGGAAGAACCAGTCACCATTCCGCCTCGCTCAAGCGTCATTATTTCAGTCGGCGCTCCTAAATCACCTGACTTCGAAGGCGTCGTTGAAGGCAGTCAGCATCTGTTGGTCACCCGAAATATTTGCGTCGCAAGATGATGATGATGATGTTTGAAGTTTTGTGGCGCAAGGGCCATTTCACGACCAAAGAGCGCACGTTCATGTTACTAAGAATATGGACAATGATTGTGATAAGCGGCTGTATAAAGGCCATAAAATTCCTCGCGGTAAGGCGGGTAAAACATACAAGTAATAAAATCATGACCATGCCGTGAAAGGTGTGTGTGGTGAGGATAGATGACAAGAGTTCGTGATTATAAAAAACGATGGTGGATATGAATGGCATTAGCACAAGTGCCTCACTCGTTCATACCCTTGCGTCCAAGGGCCGTGAGGCAAGTGCTTTCTTGTGTAACCGCCGCAGCAAAAACCTCTCTAGAGAGGTCATGCTACGGAATGCCCGGGTGTATGATATGAAAATTATTAATTTCTTTTAAAAACGCTAACAATGATTTATGACTAAAAAGCGGTTCCCTACCAACGAACATTGCAGGGTGTAAAGGTATATGTTGTCGGTAGGGTAATGTAAAATGTTGTTTTCTTATAGTTTCTAAGTGTTTACACTGGATTAACATGTGAAGGACGGTTAATGTTTCACCACATCTGTCACACAATGGTGGATCGCCACCAGAAAAAAGATATGTGTGTGTCGTGTATGTGTGTCCTATCCTGAGTCTCGTTAGTATAACCTCTATATGACGCGATTTCGATACAGGCAGCCAATGACTCGCGTCGCAAGAGGAATGGCAGAGCTGCGGGGAGGCAAAGCAACGGTTATGCTCACGAATTTCTGCAATAAGTACAAACATGTGAACAAAGGAACAACGGTCGCATACATCGAAGAAATTGTTGAAGCCACCAGTGCTTTCGCCCTCGCCGACTCTGCGGAACCTGCTCAGAGGAACCAAGCCCCTCCCATAGCTTTCGACGTCAATCCCAGACTTCCGAACGATAAGCAAGAGCAGCTCAAGGCCCTGCTCCTGCAATACGAAGATTGCTTTTCGTCGTCATCGAAAATTCGGCAGACCCCAATCACGAAACATCGCATCATAACCGAAGAAAATGCCAGACCACTCCGTCAGAGTCCGTACAGGGTTTCGACGCGAGAACGTGAGGCCATGAAGAGACAAGTTGATGAAATACTGCGGGATGACATTACCAGCCGTCCAAGAGCCCATGGGCGTCCCCCGTGGTGTTAGTGAAGAAAAAGAATGGGACCCTACGTTTCTGCGTCGATTATCGCCGCCTGAACAAAATCACAAGAAAGGACGTGTATCCTCTCCCACGAATAGACGACGCACTTGATCGGCTACATAACGCCAAGTACTTTTCGTCAATGGACCTCAAGACTGGCTATTGGCAAATCGAAGTCGACGAAATAGACCGAGAGAAGACGGCGTTTATAACACCGGGCGGCCTCTTCGAGTTTAGGGTGACGCGCTTCGGCCTTTGCTCAGCGCCTGCAACTTTTCAACGCGTTATGGATACAGTACTGCAGGATTGAAGTGGCAGACTTGCCTTGTGTATTGGACGACGTCGTCGTGTTTTCCTCGAGTTTCGACGAGCATCTTCGGCGCCTTGAAGCTGTACTTCAAGCCATCAAGACTTCAGGAGTCACACTGAAGCCAGAAAAGTGCAGATTTGCGTAAGAAGAGCTCTTGTTTCTGGGGCACGTTATCAGCAATTCTGGAGTTCGTCCCGATTCAAGGAAAACAGCCGCCATCGCCGACTTCCCGCCGCCCGCTGACAAAAAAGCCGTGCGCCGATTTCTGGGCCTGTGCGCCTATTATAGGCGGTTCGTGAAAAACTTCGCCCGCATCGCCGATCCTCTCACTAACCTTACCAAGGCCGACGTGGAGTTCAAGTGGGAAACGCCACAGGAACACGCTTTCCAGGAACTTAAACATCGCCTCCAGACGCCTTCGTTACTTGCCCATTTCGACGAATTCGCCGAGACAGAAATACATACTGACGCAAGCAGCGTAGGTCTTGGCGCCGTTCTTGTGCAGAGGGCTGACGGACTTGAAAGGGTTATTAGTTACGCCAGCCGATCGCTATTCAAAGCAGAAGCAAATTATTCCACAACAGAAACGGAGTGCCTCGCCATCATCTGGGCTACGTCGAAATTTCGCCCATACCTCTACGGCAGGCCCTTCAAAGTTGTGAGCGACCACCACGCCTTGTGTTGGCTAGCCACTTTGAAGGACCCTTCAGGTCGCCTCGCACGATGGAGCCTGAGACTTCAAGATTATGACATTACTGTCATTTAGAAGTCCGGCAAAAAACACTCCGACGCCGACTGTCTCTCTCGTGCGCCTGTCGACCAACCGCTACCCGACGACCCGGATGACGACTACTTCTTGGGAACGATAACTACCGACGACTTCGCTGAACGACAGCGGGCCGACCCGGAACTTAAGGCCCTAATAGAATACCTCGAAGGCAGGACCGCCGAAGTCCCGAAGGTATTCAAGCGCGCACTTGCGTCGTTTTTTCTACGAAGCGGTCTTCTACAAAAGAAAAACTTTTCACCGCTTCGGGCTAAGTACCTCCTTCTGGTGCCTTCAGCTCTTTGACCAGAACTCCTGCAGGCCCTGCACGACGATCCGACGGCAGGGCACCTCGGTGTTTCTCGCACGCTCGCGAGGATACAAGAAAGGTACTACTGGCCGCGTCTTACCACCAACGTCACTCGTTATGTGCGGACATGCCGGGACTGTCAGCGACGCAAGAAACCGCCGACAAGGCCAGCGGGCCTTCTGCAGCCAATTTATCAACCTTGCCGACCTTTCCAGCAGATTGGTATGGACCTACTGGGGCCGTTCCCGACGTCGGCTTTCGGAAACAAGTGGATCGTGGTAGCTACCGACTACCTCACCCGCTACGCCGAGACAAAAGCCCTGCCAAAAGGCAGTGCATCCGAGGTAGCTACGTTCTTCGTCGAAAATATCGTCCTACGTCACGGCGCCCCGAAGGTCCTTATCACCGACAGAGGAACGGCATTCACTGCCGACTTAACTCAAGCGATCTTGGCATACAGCCAAACAAACCACCGCCGGACGACGGCGTACCATCCACAGACCAACGGCCTCACCAAGCGGCTTAACAAGACGATCGCCGACATGCTGTCAATGTACGTCGATGTCGAACACAAGACGTGGGACGCCATTCTTCCGTATGTGACCCTCGCATACAACACGGCGGTGCAGGAGACGACGCAGATATCTCCATACAAATTGGTCCACGGAAGCAGCCCGGCAACGACGCTCGATGCCATGTTACCCAACGTCACCGACGAAGAAAACCTCGATGTGAGCGGGTACCTTCAACGCGCCGAAGAAGCCTGACAACTTGCGCGTCTCCGTATCAAGAATCAACAGACGACCGACAGCCACCGTTACAACCTTCGACGACACTTCGTGGAATACCAGCCCGGTGAACGTGTTTGGGTGTGGACGCCGATACGCCGACGTGGACTAAGTGAAAAGCTTCTGCGACGGTACTTCTGACCGTACAGGGTGGTTCGACGTCTCGGCCCACTTGATTACGAGGTTGTCCCCGACGGCATCACGAACTCTCAACGACGCCGATCGCGACCTCAAGTCGTCCATGTCGCGCGCCTCAAGCCGTTTCATGCGCGTTAACAAACTGAACCAGTGTTTTTTGTATTATTGTTGTATCGTAATTTATTCATTGTACTTTCTTGCAATATTATTGTACCTTCATCTTTAGTTAAAGCATCGAGACGATGCCTTTTTCAGAGGGGGGCAATGCCACGTTCCATTTCCCAAGTTTTTGTTATCGTCCCAAAACACCACACGATTCTCAGCGCAAACCGCGTCTGCAGTTTTCGAGAAGGTTCCGGACTGTAGTAGATCATTTCGATAAGATCACGCCCACTGTGCGAATGGTACAGATTGTTCTGGAACGTACGCCCCCGCCAGCGGTAGCGCTAGAACATTCGACGGCGGAAGTATAAATGCCGACGCGCTTCGCCGCTTGTCAGTTGTTGATCGAAGGCCGACGCTCCGTTCGCCGCTATCAGTCTGAGACTGCTATCTGTGCGAGACTGCTGCTATAATTGGACTTTCTGTTTACCGGGCGCAGGTTCGCCCAAATAAACAGTTAAATCCCAACACGAAGTCTCCTGTATTCGGCGACGTCACGACTCCGTGACACTATATTTGTTGCCAGATCTCTCGTAGACACCACTGCATATTTTGCAGTAACCATGGCACTCTTTACAAAAGTTTAGTCAAAATTCTATTTTGGTCGTTTGATTTGATATAAAAACTCCGTGCTAAGTGGCGACACCCATATATGCAAATAAAAGGGCAGACGGGGCATCAGTGTGGCATGTAGCCATGTTGTTACATGGCACGGATGTCGTGATTATTATGTTTAAGACAGATAGATAGATAAATAGATAGATAGATAAATAGATAGATAGATAATAGATAGATAGATAATAGATAATAGATGATAGATGATAGATGATAGATGATAGATGATAGATGATAGATGATAGATGATAGATGACAGACAGACAGACAGACAGACAGACAGACAGACAGACAGACAGACAGACAGACAGACAGACAGACAGACAGACAGATAGATAGATAGATAGATAGATAGATAGATAGATAGATAGATAGATAGATAGATAGATAGATAGATAGATAGATAGATAGATAGATAGATAGATAGATAGATAGATAGATAGATAGATAGATAGATAGATAGATAGATAGATAGATAGATAGATAGATAAATAGATAGAGGCAGAGATAGATAGAAATAGAGACAGATATATATAGAGAGATATAGATATAAAGAGACGGAGAGATAGAGAGATATAGATATAGAGAGGTCCGGTGGTGACAATGTGATGCGTCGCCTTGGGTTTGATTGGCAGTTCGGTGTTCCGAGGTTTGGTGATTTCAGGGAATTCATCCAGAATATTTTGAAAGTTTGACTCTGGGTTGAAAGTGCAAATGCCGCATGAGGACAGGCCAGACTTCAGTCCCAGAACACCGAGAGAAGTGACGTTATCCTTGAGACGACGATCGCGAACGCTGACGTCAAGATTGAAGTGGCTCAGAAAGTCCCTTCCCAGGATGGCAATTCTGACGTCGGCCATAACGATGAGCCATCGATATACGCCTGAGTCTGATGTCTATCGTCATTGACTGGACTCCACATGCTGCAATGGCAGTATTATTGACTGCGATTAGGCTCGAAATGGACTTGCCGCCCCAGCGATGTTGATCTGCTGCGGGTAGGATAGATAGCTCCGCTCCGGTGTCGACAACGAGGCGTGTGCCGGTGATGCGGTCGACAACGAAGAAGAGGCGGCTTGAACGATGGCCCGTGTCGCTTTCCGCCGTTAGCGACTGGCCGGTGAGTTTCCCGTCCACGAGCATGGATGGGTGCAGCGAGTGGCTTGCTCTCTAAAACGACGGTGGTACCAGCAGATGTTCTACTCTGCCTCGCTTGAGTGTGCGCGGTGCTGCGGGCTTCGAGCATGGGACGGCGAACGATGTCGTGCTGGCCGGTGTTTGTTGGACAGGGCGAGGTTTTCAACTGCTGCAGCCAGTCGGTCAACTCTGTCCTCTAAGCGACCTAACTGGTCTGCATGTTCGGGCCTTCACGTTGCAGCAATAGACATTTTTGGTGACTCAGTGCAGTCGGTGATGCTGTTGGCGAGTTGAGCCAGACGTTCGAGAGTCACGTAATCTGAGCCAGCGAGTATCATCCGTGTTGACTGTGGCAGTCTCTGCAAAAACAACTCCCGAAGCAATGGATGTTGACGCTCCTCTGACGCTTGTTGGCCCAGCAGCTGACGCAATCGGTGGAGTAGTTGTGAGGGATGCTGGTCACCGAGCTCTTCATGAGACAGGAGTTGTTGCAGCCTGCTCTGTTCGGACAACTCAAGACGTTTCAGGACGGTGCTTTTTAGTTCGTCGTAGGGCTTCTCCGATAGAGTGGAGGCGAGCACATCGTCTACGACGTCAGCGATGTCAGGCGGCAGTGCTGAAACGACGTTCAGGTATTTCGACTGCTGCGATGTGATGCGTCGAAGCTCGAAGCGGGCCTCGATTTGGCTGCACCACCTCTGGGGTTTTTGGGCCATAAATGAGGAAGTTTTGACTCTGAAGCGTTCGTTGTAGGTGAGCTTAATGTACCTTCTTTGTCTGACATGGCTGCTGTTTTTCCAAACGTCCGAGTCACCACTTTGTAGCGTACTCGCCCCACGGAGGAGCGAAAAGATGGCACCTACACTCCTTGAAGTTTGGGACAAGACTAGTCTATTTTCCAAGAAAAGTTGGCTTCGAAAGCGACAAGCAAAAGGGGCGTGGCTGCGTATCTTCCGCGGCCCTCCGGAGATAACGTGAGGCATGTTGTTCGCGTCTGCGCCGTGCGCCTCGGCATACGAATTGGTATGCGCACACAAAATTATCGCGATCACCGGCGTCATCGCCTGCTACAAGTGCATGCGCACTCATTGTAATGCATTGCTAAATGTGTGATAGGGTCACCTTCCAGACTTGATATAAGCTCCCTTATACTCGTATTAATGCACGTGAAAGTCTACCCTATATACGCACAACCACACGTCAGAGGTATACAGTACACCAGACTGTGTGCACGTTCAACAAACTTGAGCTTGTGTTTTATGCTGCGTTTCTTTTATGAACACTGTTAACTTTTCACATTTCTGGTTGACCAACGCGCACACTCTTCCGATTTCGTTCTGGGTCGTAAACACCAATTTACATAGCACTTTCGCGCCACCAGTTGTTATTCTTTGCTATAGCCTGTGTGCAAAGAGATTGTTACCCCCTTAGATCTAGAACAGTCAGGCAACCCGTTTCCGAAAATGGTCCCATTCCAGGTTGCAGCTTCTTTAATAGCCTGGTGACCTACAGTCAACGTCACAGAAAACGGGTACCCTGCCTCCTGGAGCCTCTAGCCTGTTCATGAAACGGTCACACCCGCAGGCTGACGTAAAGATCGAGTGCCTATATATAAGAAATAGCCAGTGAATGATTGTGCCGCGTGAGCTCTTGGTTTTATAGTTGTTTCTTTTAATCAAATAACTCGCTAGCAGTCGCTGCCTGTGCCGCAGTTGCGAGGCGAGAAAGGGTTAGCGCTGAAGATAACAGAGGGGAAGTGGATGCGTAATGCGTAAATGCCATTGAGAAGGATGCCTAGAGTGGAAAAAAAGGAGGGAGTGAGCGTAGACTAGCAGTCACTGCATGCATCGGCGCTGAGAGGGTGTACCGAAGGGGAGGAGACAGGGAGAAAGCCGCGCATGCGCCATAAGGGTGATCACGCCTCACACAGGATTGATCCTGGAGTCTGTGTACGCTTAAGCACACATGGACGCCAACATTCCAGTACTTGGCTCAACGAAAGTGACTTTCACTCAAGACTAGCTAAAATTATTTTATTTGGCTCACTCTGCCTCAAGCTCACCAATGTTTTACTCACCTAATATCATTCAGATTCGAATTCACAACCTTATCTGAGTTAGTGCGAGTCGACTAATTAGTGAGTTTTGTGACCTATGAAAGCATGGCATTAAACTTTAGAGGTGTTAATACTTGCTTAACAAAATTTAGACGTGGTGATGCTGTCCGAAGGATATCTGATACATACTGCGGATTTGGAGGGTTGCCATGGTTTTCTTGTACCAGTCATTCAAGATGCCATTCCAAGCCTCGTCGGAACTGGAAATGGTTAACATGCATTTATGATCAAACGCTCACTCATAGCTGTGTATAACATTTGCTGGAATGTTTCTTATTACTAAACTATTGAATGAGAAAACCATCTCCTTTTTTAAGAACGTGCTACCAGTCAACTTTCCGCAATGGCACCATGCTGCGCCAGCTGCTGCTTCCACGTATAATGCACATATTTAGCCCATAATGTTGACAGTGGAATGACCGCCACCGTAGATGAGTGCTAGAGCATTGAACGTGTTATTCGAAGGTCGCAGGATTGGAGCCGTGTTGTGTCGAATTACCTCAACGCCCTCTTTTCTTTTACAAGGATGCCCTACATTTATTTGGGTATCGTCTCACGCTCGTTTGCAAATCGCCAGAAGTGCACTGGTTTTCGGATTTTTAAACAAGGGGCTACATTCCAACATGCCTGAAGGTTGACGGCTTTCCAAGTCTGAAGTCTTCCAGAGCCGTCGAGTGCACCGATTGGAAAATTACATTTTATTCATAGAAGACCATGTTGGCGGCTCACCCTTCAACCTAGAGGACGCACTGAAGCGTGTCCTACTGTCCCACGCGTTCGCTTCTGGTGAGCTAATCTCGCAGAGATATGCACATTGAACTCGAGAAACACGAGCGATTCGTCGTCATGAAGAACGACGTTATGACGCACGAAGTCATTTGATGATCTGAGAGTGGCCAGACGCACACCCATTTAAATCTTTGGCAATTCACTTACGCTGCGAAGGTATTGACGGCGCAGAATCTTTCTGTCGAAGAATTGTCTACGGGGACAACTCAAATGGAACGAAGACACCCGACTGTTCCGTATCCTCACGTGGTCCGCGATTGGAGTGTTCGTTTTAAATAAAAGAACTGAAGGCTGCGCTTGCTTTATGTAGACGTTCTTCAGCGCTAGGACCTGACGGGATCTCCTACCGCGCTCGGTGTCACCTAGGAGATGGTGACACTAGGCTTCACCTAGGCCACCACGCACATTTCCATTTGAAAACCTAAGTACATTTACCTGTAACCCACCCCTTATGTAATACCCCCTACATGGAGGTCTTTAAGGTATTAAAGTGATGTGATGTGATGAGATCAAGCTGGGAAGGTATTCTTGCTGCTATACACCGACTCCTGGAAAACTGGCATGGTTCCACAGAAATGGAAGTCAAGTCGCCCGATTTCACTTCTAGAAGCCTACAAATCACCTTTGGACATTTCCTCTTACTGCCCGATTTCCTCTTACCGCCCTTTTACCGCCCGAAGCTGTGTGGGAACATTATGGAAAGAATGATTTTACCACATCTGGAATAGTACCTAAAAGTTCTACGAAATTAATACAGATGACATTTGCGGTTTCGGACGAAGCCGCTCACATATATTGACAATATAGTTAACTTGGTGACATATGTAAAGCCCCAGAAGGCCTGCAAACGGTGATGCGCTGCTCTGTTTCTTGACATTAAAGGGTTTAATCCACGAAGCCATTCTCAGCAAATTAAAAGGAGTAGGACTCGGTGGTAAGATGTATATGTTTGTTCAGAGCTACCTACAGAATAAGTATTTTCACGTGCAGAAAGAATGGCCCGACACCGGAGTATTGCTGTAGCTGAGGAGTCCCGCAAGGCGGAGGGCTAAACGGGACATTGTTAATTGGACTAGTTGGCAAGCAGCCAAGCCGCGTACGACTTTGCATTTATGCTGATGACATCTGTGCGTGGATACCAGGTGTGACTTGACTTCAACTTCGCGCTCGACTTCAGAAGTCAGCCTCAGTGACATCGCACCACATACGTAAACAACGGCTCGTAATCGCAAGTGGAAAGCGAAGTGTCATGGCTTTCCCCAGAAGGCCAATGTCCGCCTACAGCATATCAATTAACGGGCAATTGGTGTCACGCAGCCGGAGTCATGGGTTTTCGAGAGTCATAATCGAGCAAAACCTGCCTAAAATCCCACACGTAAACTACGTGAAAAAGCGGCTGACCACCATTTGTCACTTCTTCAGGTTCCTTTCAGAAGAAGTCTCGGAATGTCTGTCGAGTATATGTCACAGCTTTACAAGATATTATTTATGGAATTCCTGCGATACAGCCTACCTGTTATATCTGACACTTTCAAAACTAACCTGCGCACACTCCAAAATATTCAAGCCCAGGCTCTTAGGATATGCTTCGGTTTACCACGCTGTGCCTCGATGGTTGAAACCACTGCCATTGCCCAGGACTACTCGATCGCGACGCACACCGCCATTGAAACGATGCGTACGTACCTCGCGCAACACGATCGGAATCCTTCCCACCACTTGGCAACCTTCGCTACTGAGAGGCCCCACATAAAATTTAGTGCATTGTCTATGCGCATTGTGATTAGTTTACATCAGGTTTTACGCACGGAAAAATTGGTGCATCCTTGTAGTGCCCGACACTTTCACAAGTACGTGTTTCAATTCCAGGAATCCCGAAAAAAATCAAATTTGCCTTCGTCAGCCCTAATAGAATTAAGCTTGCACCTTTTGCACAAAATATACAATAACCACGTGCAAAAATACACCGATGGTTCAATCACAGCGTCTGGTTCTGGTGGTGCTGTGGTGATTCCAGCTAGAGAAACACTCTGTGAACCAAGCTATCAAATGTCACTACGTATGTGTTGGAAGAACTTGCGGCTTTACGTGTAGCCCTAGAGTACATCAAATCCGAGAAAACGAGTAATTGGTCTGTCTTTTCTGACATGAAACCTGCCCTACAGTCAGTCATTCAACGATATTGCCACGAACAGTTAACATATGAGGTTGTCAAGCTTGTTCACCACGTCACAAAAACAGGCCACGAGGTCAATTATCACTGGCTACCTGGGTCATTGTGGGATCAGTGGCAATGATTGCGAAGACGACGTGGCTCGCACATCCCGACAAGAAGAGCACACCCTTCCGAATCCTTTGTCAAGGAAAGGCGCTGCAACGCAACTTCGCCACCTGGCACGTATTCTGTGTCTGCTGGAAGGGAACACCCCAAGCATAAGGCATACGAGACTCTACCAAATAAATTCTCGACTGGAACTTCGACCTCTATCCGAACTTCGCCGGTGTCAAGCTTCGCTTCTTTGTTGTCTTTAGTTGGGGGTTGCCTTCACAAAAACACATAAAACCCTCATTGAATTGACCGATAATGTGGAATGCGACGTCTACGACACCAAAGAAAACATTGACTATCTGCTACGCCGTTGCCCTCGATTTGCCTCTGAAAGACAGAAGCTTTCTGACGCATTGCGACAACTGGGCGGTCGGCCACTCTGTATGCAGGTGCTACTGGAACACCGTCCTCGTCTTTCGTCGGCTCAAAATGCAGTCAAAGTCGTCTTGTGCTTTATGACTACAGGCCTATGAGAGTACCTCTAACTTTTGTGTAGTGCCACCACTGCATACGCGTCAGCCCATTGACTGACAATCCTTCTTTTGCCTCTTTCTCTTCTCTTTCCTCTCTCTCTCTCTCTCTCAACTTCATACTCCCCTTTCCCATTCACCCTGCGGAGGGTAGCAACCCGGGCATGTTCCTTCTTCTTCCTACCTTCTCTCTTGTTGTTCTTTTCCTCTCCGTTTTTGTTAGTCCACATTATTGTTGTGGCGAATGAAAACAAGCCCTTAGGTCAAACTTCTTTCTGTCTTTATTTTGTTCTTTACTTAAAGATATGTGAATCTACCTGGGTAGAGGTCCATGAAAATTAGGAAGCACAATTTAACAATAACTGATTATTCTCAGAATGACTTCTTTTATTCCAACACTGCAGAATATGTGTGAAAGAGCAATAGCCTGAAGAATCACTGATCTGTATGCGATAACTGTCCCACATGTGGTTTCTTTCAATCAAATGCAGAAAAGTTACTGGGCCCCCACACCACGCTCTGCTGCAAAACTGCTTCGTTGCTTGTACTCGGTTGTGCTGTGGCATTGCTGTTAGCTGACGACCTACGCAACAGTCTCTCTGCTTCTGACCACATTTGACTGTGCTGACTGCAGTATACAACACCATGCCACAAGAAAACGACCACATATTGCGTATACTACATCGTAGGTCCGCTGCGCAAGAAATTGTTGGCACAGTGCAGGTGAAGGCTTACGCGACTATCGGCCGGTTCTGTTTGCTTTAGACGCTTCATAGCCAAATCCGTATCATCGATGCACTATGTGCTTACTGTACGCGATAAGTTTCAATATTTATTTATGTAGAATCTTCATAGATTATGATAACGTGTTCTCGCTAAAATATAAAAAAACGGTAGCAACTGCAATTTCTCGTGCATGCGTAAATGTTTAATGGAAAAAAGTACGATGCTTATTGCAACAAGCCCGCACTCTGGTACCACTTCATTGAACAACACAATCTGCACCCACGGCAATGCAATCGCATTTCGATTCTGCGCAAGCGCGTTTTCCCGCCAGCCTGTGTGGAGCATTCGCAGTCGCAGTGCTGGCGAAAGCATCCTCGTTCGCTTGACTCACTATGCATCAGCTTACTGAAGACCACAGCCTATTTGTGTAGGCTTTCGTGAGAAGACTACATGTAAGGTTCAACATCAGCTTACTATCATTACATAAAAATTTGCATACGGAGTGACATGCAAAACTCATGGTATGCTCATACGGCCTTAGTGAAATGCTGCGTAAATTTCAGAATCTGGTTCTCGCGTCCAATTTCATCAAACATTGCTCTGGCCCCTAGCCTTTTGCGTCCATCGAAAGGCGACCAGCATTGCCGGAATGAAACACATGATTTTTCTGTCGCACTCCGAGCACCATGACCATTGTATCAACGAGCGGAAGCTGCCATTTGAACACAAGGCGCCATTATACAAAATAGGATCAAATGCTTTCAGCCTGCGCAACGCACCATTGGCCTCCGAAGACGCCATATGCCAAGAATAAGAACTCTCACATCCCCGCGAAAAATAGAGGGCAAGGGATTCAGTAATTTACGTGCCGTAATTCAGGTTACACGAATTCACGAAAGTATTCTATATGAGCTCACCTGCAATTTTCTTGAGTCGAGCTTGCTTGTGGCATTTCCTGAAGTGCTGTGTAGCTGCCGCCACCAATCGTGCTATGTCCACGTAGTTGTCCTTCATGAGCCATGTCCTTTGGTCTAAATTGGCAAGTCGGGGTGTATGCATAAGTGTTCGACAAGAATCTCACCTGTCTATGACTTGGAACGCGTCAGTTTAGTATGATTTTACGAGGAGCTGCCACTACGTGTTGTAAAGTATTGTGGAGGCAGTCCGTCTTCGGTCATGTCCCTTGCATGGGAACCTTGCACGAACTTAGCATCGTGAAATAATCGCGGACAGCCACCAACCGACGACGACTGTAGCTGTCCGCGCTGTGCCATAAAGTAAAAGGAATGTGTCGACACCTGACACAACGCATGCGCGTCCTTGCGCGCAGCGTGTAAAATAAAATAGCCGCTTGGAGCTCTGTATACTTATCACAAAGCGTGATAACCTAGCAACATCGTAAATGCTATATATCACAAAGCGTGATAATAAGGCAACATCGTAGATGTTGCTATATCAAGCATATCCACATTCTCACCTGCGTTGGCAAATACCACATTGTATTCCCAATGCTTGTTGCCATCACCAATCAATAACGAATATTTAGCGAAATATTCTTTTGGTAACCATTCGTACTTCCACGTCTTTTCACGTAGTGTAGTTGCAAGATGGCAGCGTTGCGACGTTCTAACCTAGTTCATACTCATTTGCGCACGTTCCGGTTGAATGTGGCGATTCGAAGAACTGCTCGTTTATTTAGCAGAAAGCGTCCGTATGACCGAAGGTGGGCACAAACCAATGGAAGTCCAACAGCAAACGAGATGCATCAAGCTTTCTGAGGGGGGTAGAGGAATCAGTATACTCTACTAAGAATGGGAAATTCATTGAGTCTCTCACACGCCGCCTCGTCATGTTTTTGAAGAAGTAGGATCACTCATTGTATATTTTAATATGTTACCAAATGCACTGCAGGGCTTTCGCCTTAAGGTGTTAGAGCGTGTTACACTTCACCACTCTTTTTAACAGCCGGGCTGTTTAGACGAGCTGATAGTTGTAGTCCAGCACAGAAAAATTGTTGTCATCACGAACCCACACGAGCTATATTCGTCCTCTCTTTCGTTTACAGAACCCGTGCATTGTTTGTTTGGTATGTAATAAAGTAATAATCGTGCGGATTGAATGGCCGCAAACAAGGACGTCATTATGAGAGATGCCGCAATGAAGGGCTGCAGAAATTTCTACCGCCTGGGGCTCTTTAACCTGCACCTACGTCGAAGTGCGTGGGTGTCGAGCATAAATTCACCACTACCGAAAGAGCAGCCACCGATGGTGGGATTCGATCCCGTGACCGGTGGGTCAGCACTAGAGCATCGTAACCGCTCAACCACCAGAGTGTTGTAATGGAAATGCTCCAATGGGTGAGATAACGGGTATAGGAGAGAAAGAAGGATAAAGGGAGAATTTTATGGGGAAAAATAAAGGGATTCGTCGAGGACACGGAATTCAGACACATGCTACCTACGATTTGAAGGTGGACAATCGAAACCTCTCGGCCAGTCAGGCACACGCTAGATACTTTCTATAGAATAGCATAGGAAGGAAATGGGAGAGGGAAGGGGCCATAAGGAGTATAGATGTGAAGCGCGGAGGAGAGAATAGACGTAGGGAGAAAGGTACACAAAGTATAGAAAAAAGCAGAAAAGTAGACAAAGAAAGAAAAATACAAATGCACGTAGACAAATGTGGTGCAAAACAGTGGGTGGGAAAAAAAGAAGCAATTATAGCCACCCAGTTTTGCATTTCCTTCAGGCTTCACGCCACCATTTTGAAGCTGACTTCACCCCCCCCCTCCATTGTTTCAGTATTGTGAACGCCGAAATAATCAACAGATATTTCATTTGATTGTGAAATTGCAACAAAATTTTCAAGCAGCGCTCTCACAGAATCAATTAGTAGGTGGTCACGTATTTCTTGCATTTTAGTCAAGACTCATCATGAAAGCACCTGGACGGTGTTTACCTGGGGACTCAGAGTAGGCGTGACACTCGTATTCCCCGATGAACGAGGAAGCAGCTGTTTTAGGTTAGGCAGATTGTTCCGGTGAGATTGCATTACATGCCTCTCTATCGAACGAGAGCTCCTTTTGTATCGTCATACTGCATATAATCATTTTGTGATTTATAATTTTTTCAGCCTTAAAGGTCGGACCAAATGAAAGCAATCGAAAATTGCTTAGTTTTGAATGAACATTCTTTCTCAGATTCGATGTGCAGAAATAATCTTTTTCGTAAAGCCATTGTAAAAGAGGATTTCACACTAATGCTGAAAATTTATCAATTATATAAATAAAGGTAATCCTGCGCATTGTGAATGTTTCCGCGTTTAAACGCTGACAGCGCTGCAATGCGATAATCACCAAGCTACGTGTGCTAAATGATCATCTGGGCAGCGATCATGATAACGTGAGGAGCATTGACAGGATTCAAAATATTACCTGTTGAAGATGAAAATTGCCGAAGTAATGCATAATTCCTTTAAGACGCGCATAAATCTCATTTTAAAAATAGCCAAAAATAAAAGATGAAAATTTGCGAGAAGATTGTTGTGCAAGACCGACGGTAAAGTTTATCTCTTAGGATAAAAATGGCCCTCGATTTTTTTTCGCTCGTCCTTCAGATGTGTTCTTAATGAGTAAGAGTAGCCCATAAGTGCTTTCAAGATGTCACTAGTTCCAAGTGTTCGGCCAACTTCACAAGTACTACGAGACGCTCTTAGAATCCCTTGCTTAGCTTCTTTATCACAGCAGTCCCCGTGCTGGGTGTTTTTGTCTTCAACTGAATCTGCACAGTATCTCTAAGTGCTTGTATTGAATATCGCATAGCTCGCAAATGTTGCAACGTGTGCATATGCGTTGAGATTGTTGAAGTGGCGGCCCCTGGAAAACCTACGTCCGCACACTTAACCCGAAAAAGGCCCTTCGGCGGCGTGACATATACAATGGTTCCCGAAACAGCAAAGTTTACACACGTTTAACATCAATCGTGTTACATTCCTTAAGATTCTCACGGCCAGCCACACAGGCGAATCCCCCAATGGAGGAGTAACACTCGGGGTTGGGTGGGTTTTCAGTCTGATTTTATGCTTCGGCACTTTTTTTCGGTTGGCTGCAGCAGGACAATTAAGAAAAAATTAGGATGCCTTGTGGTAAGCTGCATATGAGCATGGTATGTATATCATTCACAGGCAGTGTAAAAGGGGTATCATAAAAAAATTAGACGGCTTTGCACTAGTGCCAATGCTGAAGAAAGTGCGGCACTGGGAATCCTTTTTGTTTCTCTTCAGTTTTCCCTTTCTCTCCTTCTGTCTTTTTCTTTCTCTTTTTGAGTGTTTTTTTCTTTATTTTTGCTCTATTCATATCTTTTGACGCTTGTTTCCAACATGAACACACCATTCATGTTGGAATGTCTGGCCAACATAGTCAACAGTTTTATCTGGCGAAATCACTGCAAACCATAGAGAATCGTGGTATATTTGCAAACTGTGACATTAACTACCAAGAAATCATTTCTTACACCCTTTATTCTATCATGCATTAACCTCTCAACTTACCCCAGTTGTTAACTGCCAAAGAGAGCATGCTAGTCTTTACAATATTCTCTGGAGCTGCCCTAAACTGTAGGAACCTTACAATCTTCAGACAGTGCATATTGCAACCCAGCATAAATGTAGGCAGCATTGCTGATCCCCCAACCGGAAATACAACTGTGGGTCACAGATTGGGCAGAGGCAGTCTCTAGGGCCAGATGTATCCTGGCTGGATCACCAACAGTGAAACATTGTCGCTGAACATCAGCTTCATCACATCATATTGTTTCCCTCTTTCTCTCCTCTAGCACACGAATCGTGCCCCAGTTTTTAACGGATGAATTTATTACGCACGTTACGCCTATCGAAACAAATATTATCACACCTGCCGCATCGCAGGGGGCAGCAGCAAAGTTGGCATGGTGACCGAGATGCTTCATAATCCTTCCTTCACCACACCAGAGATGCACCTACTGATATCATCTGATTTTACTACTCCAAGTAATGAAGTCACAAAGTCGGCTAGTGCTCGTGAAGTCAGCAAGAAGAGAACTGCCAATTTCTCCTTCTATCGCAGTAGCAACACGTCGAAATCAAGCACTTTTATTCATGAGTGGTTCGTTATACATATCTTAACCTAGAATGAATGATTGCACATTTTGTAGTAAAAAGATAGAGAGCCGTGGGAATGTCAAGTGGAAGATAAAAATGATCATTTTTATGAAACGGCAAAATGAGGCTTCTGTGGGTCGAGGCGTTCTTCTAGGGCTCCAGCGGCACGAGCTAATCACTTGACCATTTTAAAGGTTGCCCACACGCTTTCCAAGTCCTGCCGAATGAGACCCACCCGCCACAACCTTTCAAGTTTGTTACTTGCGTTTATGGGTGAGTTGCCTTCGGCTTGTCTTTGTCTAAAAGTCCTATGGATGTGAAATAGTAATACACGTTTGCTTGTCAAGAGTTATCAGGTCAGTTACATTTCTAGAAACATCAATGTACCTAATACCACATATGTCCGTCAATGATTCCCAATCAGGACTTTTCGTACGCAAGTCAGTGATCTGCACATTTTGCTTTGCAGATGTGGACAAAGTTTTTATTAGGGGGGCCACGAGTGGTCTTCGTGAGGAATGAGATTAGTTAAATGTACTTAGATGTACTAGTGCAGCACTAATGAATAAAATTGAACCCTCATTCTCATCTCTCGTTATGAACAGAGACATTTATTGCATGTGAAGTATTGATTTCGAATTTCGCCAGTGCAATGATACACAGCCATGTTTTTGTGATTGTAACCACGTGTACTTATTAGGATGAATGTGGTTAGTTAAACGTCTAAAACTTTCTGGACACCAATAGCACGTGAAAATTCAGTGCTTATGCACAACCATTACTGAGTATACGCTTTAAGTTGGAAATTAACGAAAACTTAGAGTGCTTAAGAGAGATTGCTTGTCTAGAAGAGAAGAAACAGAATTGTGACATGCCAGGAGGCAAGACATAGATGGTACCGACCACGCGTTTAAACTCTTCAATGCAACGCTTGTGACATACCTTGTCTTGCCTTCTAAACCATTCAACTAAACCATCTCAACTAATTGTCATCAACTTTCTTGTGCATCAAGCAAGTTACGCTTGAAACTTCTAAACGCAAAAGACTAAGTCACTGATATGTATATAATAATGGTGTGGTATGTATTATATTAGTGCAAAGTTTCCTCTTATTTGCTGTTGCTCTTATTTACTGTTGCCCATACTTGTTTTAAATATGTCTCTATGTTTACTTATGTTTATGTTCCACACATTTTCTCATGTTTGTATGTGATCTAGCCTTTATAGGATGTATATTATTCAATTATTGTGTGAAAGACATCTGTCTCCATGCTGCCGTGAAACCTTGTAAATCTGGGCGCTGGGCTCGTCAAGCTGCCGAAAGACAGCTTTTATTCACCGCTCCTCTGTCTATTTTGAAATGGAGAAAAAGGCAGGCTGGCTTGGCTGGCTGGCTGGCTTGGCTTGGCTTGGCTTGGCTGGCTGGCTGGCTGGCTTGTCTTGGCTGGTTGGCTTGGCTGGCTTGGCTGGCTGGCTTGGCTTAACTGGCTTGGTTTGGCTGACCGGCTTGGCTTGGCTGGCTGGCTGGATTGGCTGGCTGGCTTGGCTGGCTGTCTTGGGTTGGCTGGCTTGGCTGGATGGCTCGGCTTGGCTGGCTGGGCTTGGCTTAGCTGGATGGCTTGGCTTGACTTGCTTGGCTGCCTTGGCTTCGCTGGCTTGGCTTGGCTTGGCTTGACTGGCTGGCTGGCTGGCTTGGCTGGCTGGCTGGCCGGATATATAGTTGATGTCATCAGATGACTTAAAACGCCAAAAAATACGCAAAATATGCCTTGGTCTATGAAAAGTTGTTTAATTACTTATCTCATGCAGTACAACCACACTACAAGTTTCCATAAGAGTAGTTCTCCCGCTACCTATAGTATTTGCGTGGTCAGCACAATCTTAGGTATAATGTTAGTTAATGTTATAATGTTAGTAGTAAGCAGTTGGAAACGCAAGTGTTTACTTGTTTTGAGCGTACTTTTACTAAATGCCAGCAGCTAGTAAAGCTTGAAACTTTTTCCAGTAGATGTGGACAAAGTTTGAAGGAATGCTTTCTTGATCTTTATCAGCTAGGTAGCTACTAGGCTACATACGTTGCCGGATCTGCCATAGACAGCACCGTATATATCACGTATCTCGCATCACCAGGGGTAGCAGTAGAATTGGCTCGTTACCCAAAATGCTTCTCGATTTTTCTTTCTCCACAGCAGAGATGCACCTACTCAGATCATCTGAGTTTACTACTCCGAGTAATAAAGTCACAAGGTTGTCTACGTGTTCGCCGAAGACAAAGGGGACAGCCAACGTTTCCTTCCACAAGCAAAACACAAAGGGGTGTTCACCATCACTGTAAGCCTTTTCAAGGGAGTTTGATGAATAGTGAGCGTTGGTAAAGCGGTTTCTTTCTCAAAACATCGACGACGTGTGGCTGTTGTGAATGGTAGGATTGACGAACTATGTCCTCGTCAAGAACTTCGTACTTCACTTCGCTGAGACGACGGAGAAATTTATAAACACCAAAATAGCGGTATAACAACTTTTCCAACCGGCCCTGTTGTCGAATGGGAGTCCACAACCACACTTGTTCTCCTGGATGGTAAGAGACATCGCGAGGACAGGCGTTGTATCGCAGGGAGTCGATGCGTTATTGCTAATGGATTTGTTCGACTGCAAGCTTATGAGCTGCGTCTGCTAGTCTGATAAAATCGGCCGTCTTGACACTAATGTTGTGACTATCCGCTAGAAGCTTGGCATCCTGCATTGTAGTGACATCCCTGCCATGAAGCAACCGGAATGATGTGAATCTAGTTGTTTCTTGCGCAGCGGTGTTGTAAGCGAACGTGACGTAAGGGCGTATGTCATCGCAGTTTTTGTGGTCTTGTTCAACGTACATAGATAGAATGTCGGCGATTGTCTTGTTTAGTCGCTTTTAAGGCCGTTGCTTTATGGGTGGTATGCAGTCGTTTTTATGTACTTTTCCGCTAAGCTGCATGTCGTCTTGTATCATCTGGATGGTAAAAGCTGTGCCACGATAAGTTATGACAACTGCTGGTGCTCCATGTGGTATAACGATTTTCCTCATTAAAAAGTAGGCAGTCTCAATCGCGGTGCTTCGTTGTAATACCTTCATTTCGCAGTAGCGCGTCATGTAATCTGTAGCAACTTCAATCCAAACGTTGCCGTCACGAGACTGGGGAAAAGGTGGCAGCAGATCCATGCCAATTTGTTGGAACGGTTGTGTCGGAGGAGTGACAGGCTTCGAAAAAGCCGGCTGGGCGCTGATGTGGTGCTTCATGGCGCTGGCACCCGTGACATGTTTCGCGTAATGCTTCACGTCCCGAATGAATTTAGGCCAGTAGTATGGTTGGGTAATTCGGGCCGAGGTACATGTGAATCGTAAGTGGCATAAGGAAGGCTCATTGTGACAGGCGGACAAGACATCGGCTCGTGACGCTGGTGCGACGATAAGCAGATACTCAGTTGCGTAAGGGTTGAAGCTTCTTTTAAAGAGGAGACTTCTGCGAACGCAGAAGGATGATTGCGAGCGTGCGAATGCTGCTGGTGGATGCAGCCTGAGGCCTTCAAGATATTCGACAAAGTGTTGAAGCTCGGAATCGTTCTTCTGCTGTTGAGCCAAGCCGGATACACTTACGGCGCAGAGAAAACAGCCGTATAGATCGTGATCACCTTACGCTGCCGTAAGAGGCGCTCAAGAAAGGCGGTCCGCGTCAATATGCTTCCGGCCAGACTTGTACAAGACTGTCAAATCAAGCACCTGCAGGCATAAGCTCCACCTGACCAGACGTCCGGAAGGGTCGTTGAGGTTCGCCATCCAGCAGAGTGCATGATGATCAGTAACAACTCTGAACGAGCGATCATGCAGGTACGGTCTTAATTCAGCTATTGCCCAGACAACAGCTAGAACTTCTTTTCAGTGGTTGTGTAATTCGCCTCCGCAGATGATAAAATCCGGCTCGCATAAGCAATAGGACGTTCGACGCCACCTTGCCACTGGACGAAGACTGCACTAAAGCTGATGTCGCTGGCGTATGTGTGTAGTTCAGTGTCGGCATGTTCGTCGTAGTGTCCGAGTAAGGGTTCAGTATGGAGACGCTGCTGGAGCTCGAATAAAGCGCGTCTTTGCAAAGGGTCTTACGCGAAGGGAACATATTCTTTTGTCGGACGTGTTAGGGGTTCGGCATATTTGCTAAATTTTGCACAAAACACATGCAGTATGAGCAGAGGCCTAAAAATCGACGCACATGAAGTTTGAGGCATGTGGCGGGAAATCTACGACAGCCAATGTTTTATTTGGGTCCGGCCAAATACCATCGTGGCAAACAAAGCGGCCGAGAAACCTTATTTCGTTGTAACCAAATGAATTTTTTGGTTTCACTTTTATATCGAGGGGTGGGAAAGAGAAGTCAGGGTTAGAAGGAACTAACAAGAAAGGACATAGGGTAAAGCGAAGCACAGTTTTCTGTAGCATAGCATACGAATGGTAGATAATAGAAGTGTAATTGAGAAGGAAGTAAATGAGTCGTGCATGAGCTAAGTCAGCGCACAGTCTTCTATAGCATAGTATCTCAAGAGGTGGGAGAAAAAAAGGGGGGGGGGGGGGGTTAGAAGCATGTAAAGGCAACAGAAGATAGGGTGAAGTAGAAAGATTCCTACATAGCTTATTGCCACAATCTTTTCTCAACTTTTGTTATCGCCCCGTTACACTCTAAGTAATGTTCAGTGCAAACCGCGCCTGCAGTGTTAGAGAAGCATTGAGACTGTAGTAGGTCATTTGTTAAGATTACGCACGTAACGCGAACACTAAAGATTATTCTAGAACTTAAGTGACCGCTAGCAATAACACTGGAATATTCGACGGCACATGTATAAATGTCGACACGCTTCAGCGCTTGTCAGTTGACCGATGGATGAAGCTCAATTCGCTGCTCTCAGTGCCAGTGTGTATTATTAGGGGCGAAGCTCCTTAGGGCGTGGGCTGTGCGTCCCCTGTAGCCTGTATGTAGCCACATCTAGTTTAGTTCTTGCAGTGTTCACTAGATGGCGGTACCGTACCCTGTATGTAGCCACCTCTAGTTTAGTTCTTGCAGTGTTCACTAGATGGCGGTACCGTCTCCTGTATGTAGCCACCTCTCGTTTAGTTCTTGTAGTGTTTACTAGATGGTGGTACTTGTAGCTGATGATGAAAAGATGCAAGATGTTATAAACTAGAAAGCGGTACTTGTAGTTGATGAAAGACGCGAGATCTTATAAAATAGGAATGATGTCACATATGGCGCGTGTCATTGGTTGAAGGCAATCGTTCGATTTAGTGCGGCGACGTACGCTAGGGGGAGCGATGTAATAAAATCGAGTGGGCAAAATGTACAGAGGATTCATGGTTTACCAGGTTTACCTCCGGAGCTACGCCCACTCATCATCATTCACTTCGTGGATATGGCGGAATTTTTTATTATTATTATTCAGGTTACCCCTAAAGGACCCTCTAGAAGAGGGTATTACATAGGGGGGGGGCAGTACAACATGGTTTACAGCAAGATACAGTGCAACCTGGCAACCGCAATAAAGCGCAAACCATGAATACGGGCAGCAATTGCATGGCGTTATACAATTGTTAAAAAACGAAAGAAAACAAAACAACAAAAGCAAAAAATATTTAGTTAGTCACCGTAGTGCGCATGAGCTCTGAAAATTTTACCGAGTCTTTCTCGGTGGCAATATGTGCAGGCAAACTGTTCCACTCAATAATAGTGCGCGGGATGAATGACTGAGCGAAACGAAGTGTGCGAGATAGCGGGCGTTTGACTTTGTTAGGATGATCACGGCGGGGAAAGATGGAACAGGTGGGTTCAAAGAAACTGATTTGATTGATTGATATGTGAGGTTTAACGTCCCAAAACCACTATATGATTATGAGAGACGCCGTAGTGGAGGGCTCCGGAAATTTAGACCACCTGGGGTTCTTTAACGTGCACTCAAATCTGAGTACACGGGCCTACAACATTTCCGCCTCCATCGGAAATGCAGCCGCCGCAGCCGGGATTTGAACCCGCGCCCTGCGGGTCAGCAGCCGAGTACGGGTTCAAAGAAGCTGTCATAAAATGATGGGTGATTGTAAAGTTTGTGGAAAAGTGATAGGCGTGCATATTTCCGACGAATGGCCAAATCCTCTAGCTCAGCACGGTTTTTTAAGTTAGTTACGCTGGAATAGGTAGAATAATCTGAGTAAATGAAACGAGCAGCTCGGTTTCGCAAAGATTAAATATTTGATACGATGCAGGCTTGATGAGGATCCCAAATGGCACTGGCGTATTCTATTTTAGGGCGAATTAAACTGGTAAAAGCAAGTTTTTTAACCGCGATGGAGCCTGTTTAAAATTTCGTTTCAGTAACCCGAGAGACCGGTTAGCAGCTGCAAGAGTGACTTCTATATGATGGTGCCAAGATAGATTCGATTGAAAGTGGAGACCGAGGTACTTGTAGGTAGATGTTAACTCAAGTGTCATATTATTCAACGAGTATTGAATAGGAAAACGTGTAGCAGCGTTAGTAAAGGACATTCACTTTGTTTTAGAAACATTTAACGACATAAGCCAAGTAGAACACCAATGATTAATTTTGTTAAGGTCAGATTGCAAAGCTAAGCGGTCAGAATCAGAAGAAATGTTACGGTATATTACGCAGCCGTCCGCGAAAAGACGAACGTGTGAAGATAAAGAATTCGGTAGATCATTAATGTAAACGAGGAAGAGTAGAGGACCGAAGAACACTGCCTTGGGGTACACCAGATGTTACCGGTAAACAGGAAGAATAAAAATTTATAGCAAAGGTAAATTGAGACCTGGAGGAAAGAAAAGCTTTTATCTATGCAAGAACTATAGGGTGAATGTTAAGTTGTTCTAGCTTTAGTAGTAATTTGTGGTGAGGAACGCGGTCAAAAGCTTTAGCGAAATCTAAGAAAATGGCGTCGACCTGGCAACCAGCATCCATGGATTTATGAAGGTCGTGAACAAAACCGGCAAGTTGGGTGTCGCATGAAAATCCCTTGCGAAAACCGTGCTGAAAATTGAAAATGATATTGTGACGTTCGAGATAGTTTATTACTTGAGTGTGTATGATATGCTCCATGAGTTTGCAAATGGTAATAGTTAAGGAAATGGGCCTGTAATTTAGCGGTGAGGAACGTTCACCTGATTTGAAGAGGGGGAAGACTTTAGCTGATAGCCAATCTTGGGGTAGAGTTCCAGTGGACAAAGACTGTGAAAACAGAGCCCATAAGAAGGGGGTGATACTGAATGATATAGATTTCAGGATTTTATTATTTAAGCCTATATTATCCAAGGTGTAATCCGACTTTTTGTTAATCGGCCACAAGTTCAGCTGAATGAACAGTTTCATCTTCGAACTACAATCTGCTCCATTCGTCGACGTCACGAAACCACAGCATCTGGTGGAAGTGCTCTTTTTTTCATGTACCGGAAGCTCCCACCAAGCCGCGAACCCCGACCGCGCCACGAAGAAGACACCAACACCAGCAGCGACAGTCGAGGCAGCCGCAGACTGAAAGGACTAGCCATCTATTACGAACCCGTACCAGAAGAGATGAAAGCCATGACGACGACGACAAGCGGTGCAATGGGAGCTGCAGCGTTTCCTGCAGTGGTAGTGATGCAGCAGCCAGTAGAGCCACTGACATTCCGTGGATCGTCGTTTTAAGACCGGGATGCGTGGTTGGAAATCTACCACCGAGTGGCCACCTTCAATTACTGGGACCCGGAAGAGAAGCTGCGTCGCGGCAAAGACCTGGTTTGAGTGTCAGGGAGTCCGCACTTCAAATCTGGGACGTCTTCTGCGGCACATTTATAGACATTTTCAGCAGCATTGTTTGAAAGTAAAGGGCCATGACCCTTTTTGAAGACGTGGGTGCAATTACCTAAAGAAAATGTGACCATCTTTATCGAAGAGATCACCCGGCTGATTCGTCACGCTGAACCCGCCGTGCTGAGGAGGAGAAGCTTTCATTTCTATAGCGAAGGGTGAACCAAGAACTGTTTGTGGAACTTGTGTGGAATCCACATGAAACAGTTCAAGAGTTTCACTCGGAGGCAACGGGAACGGAGAAAACGCTGGAAGAGCGTTCCAGCCAGCACTATTCCCGATTCATGCAAGACAAGACAGCGCAGCTGTTCACGCCCTCGGCTTCGACGACATACCTGAAACAATCCGACAGATCGTGAAGGAGGAGCTACGAAAGCTGTTGCCTTCGTCACAGACCTAATTGAATTCAATAGCTGGCATTTTCTGCGAAGAAGGCCGGCAATCATATGGAGTACACGAAGCGCCACAGCCGCAACCACAAACGACGAGCTATGATGCTGCAACACGACGTAACGCTCCCCCTTCACGGCCATGCCAAGAGCCCGCACAGTCGCAGTTTCACCGCCAGCCACAGGCGCTGTCGACGCCATACCATCCACCCACCGGCCTTTGCATTGCGCCGAGTAAAAGTGAAACGTGGCGTGAGCCCGACAACCGACCTCTCTGCTACCATTGCAGGGAAGCTAGCCACACCTACCATCACTACCAGTACCGCCAAATGGAAGTGCGTGGTTTTGTCATAGATGCGCAACCTCCATAGCGAATTAAAACACACCGCGACATTACCATCTACCTCGCTGCAGAGCACTGAACTCCCCGAAGATCTTGACATTCGCCATCACCCACCCGCTACATGTCTCATTGCCGGGCGTGCACTGGCCCAATTCGGGGCCTGTCGCCTAGCCCGTACGTGAAAAACTAAGGACAGCAACCAATGTAGTTGCGGTTTCTGTACGATGAATTTCCAAACATCCTAAAATCGCTGACGACGACGCCGCGCCGAAACTTTAAGAACCAGCCGCAATGTCGACGTATTTCTAACGTCGAAATTTTGCGGCCAAGGAAAAAGACCTGATCACGCAACATCGAAGCAAAGGTAAAACCATCATAGCCGAGGTCCGACGCCTCGACCTACCTGCAACGCGAGAAGATAAACTAGTGACCTCGGTGTCCTCATCGACGGCCATAGCGTTACAGCTAACGTCGACACAACAGCCGACAATTCTGTCATCAGTGGGGTATTATCCGCCAAACTGAAGAAAGTGGGAAGTGATTGGAAAGGCCCCGAAATGCATACAGTGCGAGGTCACCTAGTTACGCTGGTCGGAATCTGCGCAGCCAGAGTCGCCATTAACCTTCAGATTTATTCTGAAAGCTACGCCGTTCTATGGCCTTTCTCGGGATGTCATTCTTGGTATGGAGTTCTTAAACCTCCATGGTTCCGTCATTAACCCGAGAACACAATCAACAACACTAACCAGAGAAAAAGCACTGCCGCCGCACACGCCATTCGCAAGGCACGCTTTGATTGTGCTGGATGACCACGTCACCATTTCTCCTCGCTCCAGCTTAAACATTACCGTCGGAACTCAAGAGTCAACAAAGAGAAGGCATCGTTGAAGGCGTCCAGCACCTGTTGATCAACCGCAGAAATTTCATCGCCAGAGGAATAGCCGATCTGCGAGAACAGAACGCAAGAGTGATGCTCACGAACTTAAACAAGTACAAGCATGTGAGCAAAGGCACGGCTGTTGCCTACATTAAAGAGATATTGAAAGCCAGCAACGCTTTCGCCCTCACCGATTCAACCACATCTACTCCAATAACTGGAGCGCTTCAACCACCTTTCGACGAGCCTTCGGACCCATAAACAAGAACAGTTCAGAAACATGTTCCTCAAATACAGGAACTGATTTTTGTCGTCGTCAAGAATTCGACAGACACATTCCGCGAAACATCGAATCATAACAGAAGAAAGAGCCAGGCCACACCATCAGAACCCGTACAGGGTTTCGATGCGGAAACAGCAGGCCATAAAGAAACAGCTAAACGAAATTATACGGGATGGCATCATCATGCCTTCAAAAAGTCCGTGGGCGTACCCCAAAAAAAGAAGTGAAAAAAAAGGACGGTACTGTATGCTTCTGCGTCGACTATCACCACTTGAACAAAATCACAAAGAAGGACATGTACCCGCTCCAACTTATGTAGGATGCTCTAGATCGACTCCACAATGCGAGGCACTTTTCGTCGATTGACCTCAAGACCGGCTTAAGGCAAATCGAAGTAGACGGGAGAGACAGAGAAAAGACTGCCTTCATAACACCAGAAGGACCCCTTCAAGTTGAAGGTCTTTCGTTCAAGCCCTTCGGTGCTTCCTCGGCAACTGCAGCCTTTCAGCGAGTCATGGATTGAATTCAGGCTGACTTGAAGTGGCAGACCTTTCTCGTTTACTTGGATAAGGTCATCGTGTTTTTCTCAAGCTTCGACGAACATCTCCAGCGGCTTCAACCCGTACTTCAAGCAACCAGGAGCTCTGCATTCACCCTGAAGCCAGAGGAGTGCCTCTTCGTGTACAAGAAGCTTTTGTTTATGGGTCACGAGATCAGCAAGGTGAGTGCACTCACACCTATGGAAGAGAGCTGCCATCGCCACGTTCCCGCCTCCTTCCGACAAGAAAACCATGCGCCGATTTCTCGACTGTGCGCCTATTACAGACGCTTGGTCAAGGATTTCTGACAGATCACCGAGCCACTGACGCTGCTCACGAAGACAGATGTCCGATTCAAGAGGGGAACGGATAAAATCGAAACATTTAAGAAATCGGAATGACACCAGCAGACCCTCCGATACAGGCATATTTCAACAAATACGCCGATACCGAAATTCACAACGACGGAAGCAGTGTAGCTCTCGTCGCAATTCTTTTGCAGACGACTAACGGAGAAGAAAGGGTTATCACTTATGCTAGGCGGTTGCTGTCAAAGACAGAGATTCCACCTAGCATAAGTGATATCGGGAGAATCATATCGGCGGGCTTATTCAGAGCAGAAGAAGAGTACCTTGCTATGATCTGGGCTGCGTTAATGTTTCCCACCTACCTGTATGAAAGGCACTTCAAAGTTGGGAGCGACCATGCACCACGTGTTGTGTTGGCTAGCTAAGTTGAAGGACTTGTTCAGCCCGGTGACTGTTTGGGTGGGGAGTCGTCTTGCAAGATGGAGTCTAAGACTTCAAGAATTCGACGTTACTGTCGTTTACAAGTCCGAAAGAAAGCACTCTGACGCCGACTGCCTGTCACGTGCCCCCGTTGACCCACCACCCTAGGATGACGAGAACAGTGACTACTTCTTGGGAACCTTAAGCGTCGATCACCGTACGAATTGGATCACCGTACGACAGTGATCCAATTGAAATCAAGGACCTTGTGAAATACCTCGAGGGCAATCCTGCTGTTGTTTCAAAGGTATTCAAGCGAGGACTGGTGTAGTTTTGTTTGCGGAACAGCATTCGCGTCAAGAAAACCTTCTCGCCGCACCGGGTGAACTGCCTATTGTAGTACCTCCGGAATAAGTCCAGGAGTTATGGACACTGTGCATAATGACCCGACTGCTTATCACTAGATTTTCCCGTGGGTAAGCGCTGTTAGAGGATAAGTACTATTGGGCCCACTCCAATGCTGACGTCACTCACTACGTAAAAACCTGCGGAGACTATCAGCGATGGAAGACATAGCCAGTTAGGCAAGCTAGACTTCTTTAGCCCATCAACCCTCTTCGGTGACCATTCCAGCAGATGGGGATGAACCCCTTGGGGCCGTTCCTAACGTGTGCTTGCGTAAATTTTTAATCGTCGTAACTACTGACTACCTAACCCGATAAGCCTAAACAAGAGCCCTAACCAAGGGTAGTACCGATGAGGTAGCCAAGCACTTCGTTAAGGACGTCGTCCTTCGGCATGGCGCCCCAGAAGTTCTCTGCATTGACAGAGGTACGGCGTTTACTCCTGACCTGACTCGCACAATTCAGAGATACAGCCAGGCAAGCCACCGCTGTACGACCACATACCACCCACCAACCGATGGCCTGACCAAGCGTCTAATTAAGGCCATCGCCGACATGCTGGCTAGTGTATGTCGACGTCGTACACAAGACGTGAGACGTCATCCTTCTGTGCGTGACATTCACATACAACACGGCCATGCAGAAGACGACGCAGATGACACCATACAAGTTGGTCAACGGAGGGAGAACCGGGCAATGACGCTCGACACTATGCTACCAACCATCGCTGAACGAAGAAAACCTTGAAGTCACCGTCTACCTTCAGCGTGCTGAAGAAGATCGTCAACTCGCACGCCTGCAGATCAAGAATCAGCAGACGACCGACAGTCGCCATTAAAATATACGACGACGATTCGCGGAATACCAGTCTGCCACCCCCAAACTGATGGCATCACCACATATACGCCAACGTAGATTGAGTGAAAAACTTCTGCGGTAGTTGTAAGAGACAAACACCGCGAAAAACAAAGAGAGAAATAGAAAGACAGAAGACGAGCACTCGTCTTGTGTCTCTATTTCTCTGTCTCCGTTTTTTCGTGCTGTTACCCTCTTACAATAATTGTTACCAACTTGCCCAGTTTTCAATACTTCTGTGATGGTACTTCGGACCGTATAGGGTAGTTGGACGTCTCGGCTATCTCGACTACGAGGTAGTCCCCGACGGCATCATGAACGCTCAACGGCGCCGTGTGCGACCTGAAGTCGTCCATGTCATGCGCCTCAAACTGTTTCATTGCGCGTTAACGGACCTAAGGAATATATATATTTGATTGCGTTTGCCATAATAACGTTTTTATTGATTGTACCTATAAGGTTTACCTTTTTACATTCAGGTTGTATTTTCGTGTTTTGTTAAAGCATCGGCACGATGCCTTTTTAGAGAGGGAAAGCCACATTTGTTCCTGAAGTGTTGTTATCGCCCCGTCACACTGTGTCAGTTATTCTCAGCGCAAACCGCATCGGTGGAGTTCGGGAAGCTTCAGGACTGTAGTAGACTATTTTTTACATCACAGATTATTCTGGAACCATCGCGGTTGCTATAACAATAACGCTAGAAGATTCGACGCCCGTGTATAAATTCCAACGTGCTTCACTGCTTGTCAGTTGTTCGATGGCCGACGCTCTGTTCACTGCTATAAGTGCCAGTGGGCATAGCTTTACTCTGACCTTCAGTTTACGGGCCAAGAGTTTGGCCAAAAAACCAGTTTCATCTTCTAATTACAGTCTGCTTCCTTGGCCCACATCATGACCCCGCCACAATATCTTTAGCGCAAAGCATAGAATTTTACATTGCCCACACGTGCATGTACAATACGCATCCTCCTATTTAGACCTGCGTTGTCAAATTTCATAGTGGTCTTGCACCTTTTATTTTGAACGAAGGTGAATGGAGGGTATTCATGAAAGTACTTTTTTGAATAGCATGGCCATTCCCACAAATTTGCAGGGGGTTCAGTTAAAAGACCACAGTGCTAGAAGAATAATAAGTTATCAGGATACTCTTTCGGTGCCATGAAGTTTCTTACCGCACAATACATTTATGAAGTATCAATTACTGGTGTGCATTCCTGCAATTTCAGAGGTTTTTGACGTCAATCATTTAATTGAAGTTGAAACTTGCGATACAGTCTTGTTGACGGGCGGTGAGCAAGCAATACGCTGACTGATTGCAACTTTAACCAAGACAATTGTTCCGATTATTAAATATGGCAAATGTAAGGCCATGTGATCTGTGTGTATGTGTGTAGGCATTACAGTCGGAAACGTTTCCTGGCGTATCTCAGAGGGGCGCTACAACGCTGCTTTAGCGAGGAGGGGTGATATCTCCTTTACCGCGCAAACGCATTCTTAAGAGACAATGTATTCATAGAGTTTACGTGACGATATAATGTATTTACCCCATGATTGTGCTAGTCTCGCCGAAGAGACGAACCTCTTGCACATGTTACATGGTATTATATTTGCATTATAGTATTTCTGGCTAATCTAATTTAAGACGTGGTGAAAGTGTCCGAAGGGTATGTGACACATACTGCGGACTTGGAGGGTAGCCAAATGTTATCTCGTACAGATCCTTCGGTATATCAGTCCAGCTCGCGTCAGAACTGGTGTTGCGACATGTCACTGTGCATGCGCTTCTTTGCATGCTCCGTGCGTTTGGAAATCGCTGTCATGAAAACCTCTTTTTTTTCATAAAGCGTAATCTAGACGGCCAGCCTGCTTCTATATATCGCGTGTATCACGTACGCGTACGGTGTTTTATACCGAAAGTAAATTATCTAGTTCTATCATACATTATTGCGAGGCAGGTAGAAAGACGAATGCGTTTGACGAAGGCTTCTTAGGTCACGCTGGTCGATACCACTTTCGGGTATCATGCACAATAAAGCTAAATACAAAAAACACTAACTTGACGCGTTTGATAATGACAAACGCAATACACCCATAGATAGAATCTTGAGACTTTTCTCGGTGCCATTAAGAATCATTTTTCAGCACTGCGAAGTATGACAAGGTAGCTTAGAAGGCAGCTTAGGATTAGGCGAAATGTAGGAGAACTCACCTGAGCTAGAGTGAACTACTTAGCCAAACTGGAATTCCACGTGCTCTCACAAACGATGAACCCGTGTGTACCAGGGACTGCATATGTGTCAGGAAAAGAAGCGCGTGTTAGGTGTCAGTTTTTTTTTTGGTAAATTGTTCATTCTTGGGCAGGCGTGTCCACGATTAGGCTGTGGCTCCTTCTCGTAAGAACTCTACAGCTTGGTCCGCACCAGTGATACATCATAATTCAGGTTAGGCGGCTGCATAATTCGTACGGTGATGTATACGACCATCCCTGAGGGATCGTCACCTCGACGGCGAGCAGAGCGGTCCGCAATGGCTGACAACAACGAAAGGTGTGCGGCAAATGAAAGTTTGCTTTGAATTACGGCACCCACAAGCACGACACGATGTCCAAGACACCGATTCGTCATCTCTTACCTGAGCACTTCTTAACAAAGCGTTCATACGCACTTACGTCAAAAGACTTTGGCATCCTGCTTGTATCGCGGGTGAGGTAATAAATGTCAATCAATCAATCAATCAATCAAACTTTATTTCAGGAATGCATACATTACATGAATAAAATTCTACAGTACAGAGGAGGTCCCGAAGTTAGAAAACTGTCGGGGGGACTTCCGTTAGAGAATAAGTAAATTGCGATAACAATGCAGCAAGCAGTGAAAAACACTTTGTACGAATTAAACAAAGAATGGTTAAAATTTTATAATAACAAGGCGAGAAAAGTTCTGTGCAACAGCAAGTGGTATAGTGAGTAAAAGAAATACTAAAATTAGGAGTAAGGCACGACGGCAGAGTTTAGAAAACACGTTTTGTGATTAGGTACTCTTTAAACATTTTGCGAAACGAATAGAATGTGGGACATAACTTTATTTCAAGTGGTATGTTGTTCCATACGAATACACCTGTAAATTTAAGAGTTAGTTTTCCATAATTGCTACGCACTTTAGGGAGAAGGAAATTGTGACAGGCTGAAAACCTGGTGTTATTAGTATTGACAAGATGTTGTGTGGATAGCCCTGAAACACATAGACCATGATAAATGAGGCGGTACATTAATATAGCTAACTTTAGAGTGAACAAAAGATTATTGGAAGCACGGAAAAATAAATAAAGAGTGGCGTAGAAGGCGATTGAAATGGAGCGAAGGCGATCAGACGTAGTGCCCGTTTCTGAAGATGTAGAAGGGGCTCCAGGTGACTGGCATATGTATTACCCCAGGATGAAATGCAATAGGAAAGATGGCTATGAATATATGCATAGTATAATGATAAAATAATGCGTGACTGAAAATAGGGGCGGGCTTTAATGAGAACATGAATGCCAAAAGAAGCTTTTTTTAATATTGAGAGTACATGATAGTTATATTTCAAATGCTTGTCTAGTATTACGCCTAAGAACTTCACATGATCCGATACGGAAATAATATGGTTGTTAAGAGATACGGAAACTGGTGAGGGAAATGTGTTCTGTGCGGATGAAAACACCACAAATGTAGTTTTAGAGGGATTCATATAAAGATGATTGTTAACACACCATTGATAAATATTACAGAGATCGGAGTTTAAGCTACTTTCAAGTTCAGCAGTTGTTTTCTGGGATGTAAAAATAGTAGTGTCATCGGCGTAAAGAAGACAGTTAGTATGATTAAGGGAACTAGGTAGGTCGTTAATAAAAAGTAGGAATAGAAGAGGGCCTAAGATTGAACCTTGAGGGACGCCCATGGTAACTGGCTTAGCAGATGACGCAATGTTATTGACATAAACTACCTGTGAGCGATTTGTTAAGTAATTGCGAATGAACTGCAAAGCGGGACCCACAATTCCGAAAGATTCAAGTTTACACAGAAGGATCCGGTGGTTAATTGTGTCGAAAGCCTTCGTGAGATCAATAAAAACTGCCCCAGTAAGTAATCCATTGTCTATGGCTTGTTTAATTCGGTCAGTAAAGCTGAGCAAGGCGAGCTCTGTCGAGTAGTCAGGTCGAAAACCAAATTGGTGGGGAGAGAGTAGGTTAAATTTAAGCAGATAGCACATCAAACGCAAGTAAAAAAGCTTTTCAATTACTTTTCTAAAGAAAGGAAGTACACAAATCGGACGGTAATTATTAGTTGACAAACGATCGCCTTTTTTGAAAACAGGTGTTATCTTTCCTACCTTTAAAGCATCAGGAAATGCACCTGCTTTGAACAATTTGTTAATTATTTCAGCTAAAATAGGAGACAGTTCACGTGCCACGAGCTTTATCTTAGACGGGTGAATGGAATCTAAGCCTGGCCCTTTGGTTTTAAGAGATGACATGATTTGAATGACTTCGTCTGCAGATGCAGGACGTAAATAAAAAGACTGAGGTGAACGAGATAGAATGGGAAAATGAAGGTCAACTAGTGAATCGGGGGAATTTGATGCAAAAGTATCACTGAAAGCATTAGCGATATCGAGTGGCTCGGTAAGGGAACGTCCGTCAACCGTTATTTTTGATAAGCATGTGGTCTCGCTGCTGTTCAAGAATTTTTTTTATTAGCTGCCAGCTTTTCCTGGTATCATTACGGTTCTTATCTATTTGTTTTTCATAATACTCGCGTTTGGCCCTCTTGAGCAGCATTGAAAGTAGATTTGAATATCTTTTTAAGCGCGTTTTTAGAGAGCTGTTTGAAGGCTGAGATTTTAATTTTCTTCGCATGTTTTCCTTTTTAGATATGGAATGCAAGAGACCAGGTGTTATCCATGGGTTTCTAGGCGTGCGAAACCAATGTATGACGGTACTTGTGGTTGTGCATTCTGCAATGAATTCGCTTATTTTTGCCGAAAATTCATTAAACGCTTCCTCGCCACATTCTTCTTGTGCTACAAAGTCCCAGTTAGCATTACGCACTATCTCAACAAATTCCGCTGAGTTGAATACTGTCTTGGTATTATGCTTATTTTTTATGGGAGTACAGGCATCAAGACAGAAAAATACAGGATAGTGGTCGGTGAATAAATAGTCAATAACCCCGGACTTCGAATCAGCAAAGATATTCGACAGTACATGGTCGATTAATGTGTTAGACCCATTCATATCACATCTAGTCGGGGAGTGAATCAGAGATTGTAGGCCAAAACTAAGAAAACAGCGAACATATTCCAAGCAAACTGGAGTGTTAGTATCAAGGATATTTATGTTTACGTCACCGCAAATAATAATGTTTTTGTTTTCCAGGGTTAGAGTAGCAAGGATTCTTTCAAGCTGCACGCAAAACTCGGAATTCGAGGATGAGGGAGAACGGTAGATGGATGCAATGACTGTATGACGATTGTTCAATGGCAGAGCAGAAGATTCTATTTCAAGCCAAACAGACTCACAATTAATGTCAAAAAACAGATCCTGACGGCGTTTGTATGGTATTGATGAAGTTATTAGGACTGCAGATCCGCCACCACGATTTGTGACACGGTGACAATATTCGGATTCATAGCCTGGCAAAGCATACAGATGCCCTTCGTCTGCCGACAGCCACGTTTCTGATAGGCAAATTACGGAAAATGAGTGTTCGACAATGGAAAGGAAGGCTACAAGGTCGTCATAATGCCCTCGTAGGCTACGAGTGTTAAAATTCACGAGCGAGAATGCGGGTGTTTGCTCAAGAAGATGTTTTGCTTCAGCGCAAGAGAGCATTTTAGAAGCCATAATGAAACCAAAAGTGTTCCTTAATCAGTCGGCAGGCCTACGATATGATTGTTAGGTCATCCGTGTCAGCGATGCGGTGCACTTTACTGTTGTCGGTTTTCCTAGCCTTGATAATACCGTTGTCTGTCCAGAGGTACTTCCAGTTTTTTTCTTTCTTTAGGGTCAGAGCCTGCGCGAACAGTCGTTTTTAATGCCATCCTGTGTGTTAAGTGTGTATGAAGCAAGCAAGAAACTCATGTTTATGTGGAAAACGCGAGGAAATTAAAACAGTGGCTTAGGTTTAGACAGCTGGCATGACGAATCAATCTCAAGAGATGAAAAAGGGTAGATATCTCTTTTGTGTGAATAATTTGTTCCGACCAGCGAGGCGGCGTTTTGTGGAAAATACCGTTAAGGTAGCGCAGGCTGTCTGTACGTACTGGAGAAATCTGCAGAGCTACCAATGAGTCGTTCTTTAGGAGGACACGCGTACGCGTGTTTTATTATTTTTTTAACAAAAACCGTACGCAGTATTACACTTCACCGTTATGGCATATATAGGAACTGAACACGTGGCGAAACCTTTCAAAGAGGCCAATTTTTTTTTTATTTGTAGCCGGAATAGTTTCTCCTTTCTTATATTCCTGAACTTCATTGTGGCCCACCAAGTTATAATTTTGTCAGACATCCCGATCAGTGATTTCTACTCTTCTTCCACTCGCGTTACGTCATGCGCATTTCACGGCAGTGCTTAATCCTTTATCGATTTATTCCTCGAACAGTTAGCCCGCTGACGTATCTCCAGGCCACCACGCTATTATTTGTCGCTCGAAAAACAGAGACGCATCAGCTCCATCTTCAAGAAGAAAACGTAATATCGTAATTGATAGCATCGCTGCTAGCCTGGCTTCACTTCTCGGTGTACCCCTCAACAGCCTTGCAAAGTCAAGAACGTCTGCGAACCTCACCACTGACCCTTAGTTATTCTTTTAGCGCATCAACAATGGGCTGACAACGCTTCCGAAGAGCACGACGCGAATTCACGCAGCTGCTTATTGGTTGCTAGTTTTGCTGCCAATAATTATTAAATATGTCACAGTGCTCTGTGACGCAGCCACAATTGTACCTACTTTTCCGCATCGGGCATGTTTCCGCGTGTAAACACTGAAACCGATGCGATGCGGTAAGCGCCCAGCTACGAGTGCTGATTCATCATCTGGGCAGTGATGACAAGAACGTAAAGAGCTGCCGTAGGATCAACATCATTGCCTGTTGATGATGATGATCGCAGAAGTAATACATGGATCCTTTCAGACGCGCATAATGCTGATTATAAAAATAGCTAAAAATAGAAGGTGAAGATGTGCAAGAGGATTGGTGTGCATGAAGACCAGACATGAAGTTTATTTCTCAGCATATAGTCTTCAATTTTTTTCACCCGTACTTCAGCTGCAGTGTCAAGGAGTAAGAGTAGCCGATAAGTGCTTTCAGGATGTCCCAAGTTCCAAGCATTCATCTAAGTTAACAATTATTGCAAGACGTTCTCGAATTCTCTTTCCAAGCTACTTTTTCGCAGTAGTTCACGTGCTGGGTGTTTTCTCTTAACCTGAATTAGCAGGATATTTCTGTATACATGTATTTAAACCAGCATCGCTCACAAAAATGCTACGTTGTGTGCAAATGCGTTCCGATTGCTGAGATGGTGGTCACTGGAATACCTACGTCCGTATAATACACCCAATAAGGCACTTCTTCGGTCTGACACACGCAAAAGCACTCGAAGCACGAAAGCATATTGGTTAACTGTCCGCCAGGGCAGACACGTTGACCAATTCTGATGGTCGGCCGCACAGGGAAATTCCTCTACGGAGGAGCACACTCAGGGTTTACTATTGGCTGGGTTACCTTCCGATTTGACGCTTCGGCACTTCCTCCAGATCGGCTGTGACAGGATGATTAAAAAAATCATTTAAGATACCTTGTGGGGAAGCTGCATTCGGCAAAGGCACGTCTATCATCCACTGAGAGTATATAAAAGAATCTTTAAAAATTACGACAGCTTTGCAATAGTGTCTTGCTTGAAGGAAGACCTATCTATCTATCTGTCTATCTATCTATCTATCTATCTATCTATCTATCTATCTATCTATCTAACTAGCCGCTTACGTGCGGGTGCACTCGTGGTCACCCCCCCTAATTTGGCGTGAACCAAAATTAGCATGGGAGGGTAAGATGGTTTGACGAATATGACGCGCTGGTCAAGACATGAATAATGTCATGATCCCGTTGCGTAAGTCGTCAAACGCTTCCCGCCAGTCAGTGGCACATACCTAAGGGCGGGTATGTGCCACTGGTATGCGGGTGTCGGCCACAGGTGATTGACACTTAGTTTCTACCCAGGAACGACAAAAACACACACGGGAAATTTTAACGCGCGAGCGTTAAGCAATATCTGGCATTGGTGGCATCGACCCAACGAAGGCACAGAAGAAATGTCACGGGTAATAAAAACTTGTAATAGGCAGCATTGACCCCCCGACGAATGCAAATAATAAAATTTAGGGTCCCATCAGGAACCTAACCCGAGCATTCTGTGGGGCAGTCAAGCACTCTACCACAGAGCTACGCGAAGTCTCGGAACTACTTTTCAGATAGACGCTAGCCTTCTTGAAAAGTAAGTATACTTATTTCAGTTCAGCCTACCCAATTTTTTAAACATTAAATATGTACTCCTTTGATACAGCCGTGACGTCTGGTTAACATCAATTGTTGTTAGTTGCCACGCGCGGAAGTTGATTTATGTAGCAGTGTCCAGGGCCAGCATCACCGCGAGCATCAGGGCTTCGTATCCCTTCTTCTAGTCGCTAATTCACATGTTTCAGTTGACATCGTTGTGCAAGTGCAAACAACTGGTTATGTAAACATCTGCAACTCTACAACATATGTATGTGCGTGCAACATTTGTACATTTATTTCGCGTCATTTCATGACGTGTCGCCTGATAAGAAAAAATTGCAACGTGGTCGTTTTCCCTCCGTATGCTTGGCATAACGTTCATTGCCAGGTACGTGGGATCTACAGAATTGTTTTTGTCTTTTGGAGTGTTTTTGTTTATTTTTTGTCTGTTGATATCCATTATCATCAGTCTTGGTGAGCCAAGGCATTTAACAGTCGTTTTAAAACACACTGATTAGGACGGGATGTCTGGCTAATATAATCGACGGTTTCTCCTGGCGGAAACACTGCAACTCAGAGAATCGTGGCGTATTTGCAAAAGTGTGGTGCTGGCTGCTAACGCATTTTTTAGATATCAATCCTTCTATCATGCATTAACCTCTCAGTTTGCCCCAGATGTAAACTGCCAAAGAGAGGACGCCAGTCTTTAGCGTACCCTCTGGAGCTGCCCTAAAATACGGGAATCGTGTAATCCTCCCACTGCGCATCTCACTACCTTTCACCAATAGGAAGCAGCGTTGCTCAGCTCCCAACCGGAAACACAAGAGTGGGTCACGGAGCGCGAAGAAGCAGCCGCCATGTTTCAACGTCTCCTGGATGCCTGGCCAGCAGTGCACTTTTGCGCGGTGAAAAACAGCTCCATCACATCATATTCTTTCTCCTCCTCCTGTAGCAAACAAATTGTCACACGGTGTTTACGAATGAACTGAATATACTTACTACGCTTGTTGAAACACACAATAGTACATCTGCAGCATCACAAAGGACAGCAGCAGAGTAGGTACGTTAACCGAGATGTTTCCCAATGCTTCGTTTTCCGCACTAGAGATGCGCCTACTGAGATCATCTGATTTTACTACTTCATGTAATGAATTCACGAGGTCGCCTAGTGCTCGCTGAATTCAGCAAAAAGAGAACCACCAACTTCTTTTATTGCAGTCATAACACGACAACATCAAGCACTTTTATTATTCAGTGGTTTGTTATACATCTTTTACGTGGAATGATTCATTGCACATTTCTATGATGAAGAAGGTAGACAGGCGTGTGAGCGTGAAGTAGAAGATAAAAGTGATCATTTTTACGAAAAGGCTAAATGAGGTTTCCGTGGGTCGAGCCGTTATTTCAGGGCGCCAGTGGCACGAGCGAATCGCCTGACTTTTTACAAGGTTGCCCACTCGCTTCCCAGGTCTCGCCGAATGAGACCCACCTGTTACAACCTTTCAAACTTATTGCGTGTGATGACGGGTGAGTTTCCCTCGGCTTTTCTGTGGCTAAAGTCCAGCTGATGTGAAATGGGTGCCCACAATTGCTTGTCTTAAGTTATCAGGTTCGTGACATTTCTAAAAATTTTGATGCACCAATCGCACATAAAATTTACTACATGTATTCACTTGCCACGTTCCATTTCCCAAGTTTTTGTTATCGTCCCAAAACACCACACGATTCTCAGCGCAAACCGCGCCTGCAGTTTTCGAGAAGGTTCCGGACTGTAGTAGATCATTTCGATAAGATCACGCAAACTGTGCGAACGGTACAGATTGTTCTGGAACCTACGCCACCACCAGCGATAACGCTAGAACATTCGACGGCAAGAGTATAAATGCCGACGCGCTTCGCCGCTTGTCAGTTGTTGGTAAAAGGCCGATGCTCCGTTCGCCGCTATCAGTCCGAGACTGCTATCTGTGCGAGACTGCTGCTGTAATTGGACTTTCCTTTTACCGGGCACAGGTTCGCCCAAATAAACAGTTAAATCCCAACACGAAGTCTCCTGTCTTCGGCCACGTCACGACCCCGTGACATCTGGTGGAGGTGCTGCTTCGTTCATGTACCAGACGAACCCGTCAAGCCGTGAACCCAGCCCACGTCGCGGAGAAGACACCGACGCCAACCAGGAGCAGCGAACAAGCCGCCGACAGCAAGGGCTACCACCGAAGTACGGGCTTCTGCAAGACAAGTTGCGGAAGACCAAGGCCATGACCGCGACTGCAGCGACAATGACAACCGCAGCGTCCCAGCCCACGATATTCATGCATCAACCCAGGGAACCACCAATTTTCCATGGGTCATCGTTCGAAGACCCGGAGTCCTGGCTAGAAGCATACGACCATGTGGCCGCCTTCAACCACTCGGACCATGACGAAAAGCTGCGTCGTGTGTTCTTCTATTTGGAAGGCACCACAAGAACCTGGCTCGAAAATTGGGAGTCCACGCTCCGAGCGTTGGATGTTTTCGGCGGCGCATTCCTGCAAACGTTCGCGAGCGTCGCTCGCAAAGAGAGGGCCGCTGCTTTATTAGAGACCCCGGTTCTGCTACCAAATGAAAATGTTGTCATTTTCACAGAAGAAATGACCCGACTATTCCGTCACGCTGACCCAGACATGCCTGAGGAGAAAAAAGTTCGTTTCCTCATGCGAGGGGTCAAACAAGAGCTCCTTGCGGGACTGATGAGAAACCCACCGAAAACCGTCCAAGAATTTGTAGCCGAAGCAACCACTACCGAAAAGACCCTGGACATGCGCACCAGGCAGTATAATCGTCGCCTGAGTGCAGACTGCGCTGCTGCTCAAGCCAGTAACTCCGGAGACCTGCGTGAAATGATCCGAGTGATCGTGCGGGAAGAGCTGCGCAAACTGTTGCCTTCGGCGCAGCCTCAAGTGGAATCAATCACCGACATTGTGCGAGAAGAAGTTCGACAATCGCTTCAAATTCCCCACGTACCGCTGCCCGAGCCGGAAGCCATGAGCTACGCCACTGCACTGCGCCACAATGCTCCTTCCCGTCCACGCCAAAACGCCGACCCATCGCACTTCCGTCGACAGACGCCACCGCCCCCACCACCCCCACCGACGTCATACCATTCGCCAGCGGCCCAGCGCAGTGCACCGAGGAAGACTGACGTCTGGTGCACCCCTGACCATTGCCCGCTCTGCTACCACTTCGGCGAGGCCGGACACAGATACCGCCGTTGCCAGTACCGACAGATGGGACTGCGTGGCTTCACCATCAATGCACCGCGTCCACAGCCAGGAGAACGACCACGTGACATCGCCGACTACCTGACAGGAACACAATGGACACCACGAAGCCCTTCGCGTTCGCCGTCGCCCAGCCGCCGCACGTCACCACACCACCGGCAGTACTCTGGCCCAAAGCGGGGCTGGTCTCCTAGCCCGTATCCGGGAAACTAAGGGCAGCAACCGGTGGAGGTGCGGTTGCTGTGCGACGAACTACCGCAGATCCGCCGACGACGACGACGCCGCGACGGAGCTTTCCGAACACAACGCCAACCAGGCAAAGCCCTGACGGCGAAAGCTCACTTACCGAAGGTAGCCTGACGACGCAACATGGAAGCAGCGAAACAAGCCGACGCAGCCGTGACCCGACGCCACGCCCTAACTGTAATGCGAGACGGCGAACTAGCGACCTCGACGTTCTTATCGACGGCCACAGTGTGACCGCTCTCGTCGATACTGGAGCCGACTATTCTGTCATCAGTGGGTCGTTCGCCGCGAAGTTAAAGAAAGTTAGGACAGCTTGGAAAGGCCCTGAAATCCGCACAGCCGGAGGTCATCTCGTAACGCCTGCAGGAATCTGCACAGCGAGAGTCACCATTAACGGCCGTATTTAACGTACAGACTTCGTAGTCTTACAGCGTTGCTCGCGAGATGCCATCCTTGGCTTGGACTTCTTATGCCTCCATGGTGCTGTCATCAACCTAGAAACAAAGTCGATAACGTTATCCACAGAACAAGCACTACCACCACGCACGCCGTCAGAACAACATGCCTTGAATGTGCTGGAAGAACAAGTCACCATTCCGCCTCGCTCAAGCGTCATTATTTCCGTCGGCGCTCCTAAATCACCTGACTTGGAAGGCGTCGTTGAAGGAAGTACGCATCTGTTGGTCACCCGAAATATTTGCGTCGCAAGAGGAATTGCAGAGCTGCGGGGAGGCAAAGCAACGGTTATGCTCACGAATTTCAGCAATGAGTACAAACATGTGAACAAAGGAACAACGGTCGCATACATCGAAGAAATTGTCGAAGCCACCAGTGCTTTCGCCCTCGCCGATTCTGCGGAACCTGCTCAGAGGAACCAAGCCCCTCCAATAGCTTTCGACGTCAATCCCAGACTTCCGAACGATAAGCAAGAACAGCTCAAGGCCCTGCTCCTGCAATACGAAGATTGCTTTTCATCGTCATCGAAAATTCGGCAGACCCCAATCACAAAACATCGCATCATAACCGAAGAAAATTTCAGACCACTCCGTCAGAGTCCGTACAGGGTTTCGACGCGAGAACATGAGGCTATGAAGAAACAAGTTGATGAAATGCTGCGGGATGACATTATCCAGCCGTCCAAGAGTCCATGGGCATCACCCGTGGTGTTAGTGAAGAAAAAGGATGGGACTCTACGTTTCTGCGTCGATTATCGCCACCTGAACAAAACCACAAGAAAGGACGTGTATCCTCTCCCACGAATAGACGACGCACTTGACTGGCTCCATAATGCCAAGTACTTTTCGTCAATGGACCTCAAGACTGGCTATTGGCAAATCGAAGTCGACGAAAGAGACCGAGAGAAGACGGCGTTTATAACACCGGACGGCCTCTTCGAATTTAAGGTGATGCCCTTCGGCCTTTGCTCAGCGCCTGCAACTTTTCAACGCGTTATGGATACAGTACTGGCAGGATTGAAGTGGCAGACTTGCCTTGTGTATTTAGACGACGTCGTCGTGTTTTCTTCGAGTTTCGACGAGCATCTTCGGCGCCTTGAAGCTGTACTTCAAGCCATCAAGACTTCCGCACTCACACTGAAGCCAGAAAAGTGCAGATTTGCGTATGAGGAGCTCTTGTTTCTGGGGCACGTTATCAGCAAGTCTGGAGTTCGTCCAGATCCACGGAAAACAGCTGCATTCGCCGACTTCCCGCCGCCCACTGACAAGAAAGCCGTGCGGTGATTTCTGGGCCTGTGCGCCTATTATAGGCGGTTCGTGAAAAACTTCGCCCGCATCACCGATCCTCTCACTAACCTTACCAAAGCAGACGTGGAGTTCAAGAGGGAAACGCCACACGAACACGCTTTCCAGGAGCTTAAACATCGCCTCCAGACGCCTCCGCTACTTACCCATTTCGACGAATTCGCCGAGACAGAAATACATACTGACGCAAGCAGCGTAGGTCTTGGCACCGTTCTTGTGCAGAGGGCTGACGGACTTGAAAGGGTTATTAGTTACGCCAGCCGATCGCTATCCAAAGCAGAAGCAAATTATTCCACAACCACACAGATGTCACGGGGTCGTGACGTGGCTGAACACAGGAGACTTCGTGTTGGGATTTAACTGTTTATTTGGGCTAACCTGTGCCCGGTAAAAGGAATGTCCAATTACAGCAGCAGTCTCGCAAAGATAGCAGTCTCGGACTGATAGCGGCGAACGGAGCGTCGGCCTTCGATCAACAACTGACAAGTGGCGAAGCGCTTCGGCATTTATACTCTTGCCGTCGAATGTTCTAGCGTTATCGCTGGCGGTGGCGTAGGTTCCACAACAATCTGTACCGTTCGCACAGTGGGCGTGATCTTATCGAAATGATCTACTACAGTCCGGAACCTTCTGGAAAACTGCAGGCGCGGTTTGCGCTGAGAATCGTTTGGTGTTTTGGAATGATAACAAAAACTTGGGAAATGGAGCGTGCCACACTCATGGCTCGCAATTACGACCTTGTACGCAAACCAAAGGTTTGCACATTTAGCTAGTAAAGAGGTAGACAGCTGACATAATATGCATATTACGAGTGCTCTTCATGAAGAAAGATTAGTTAAATGTTCAAAAACACTGATTCGGCCCTTACAAATAAAATTCAACACTCATGATCATCGATAGATTTCGCCAGTGCACTGATACACAGCCAAATGATTGTGATTGTAACCACATGTGCTACTCAGGATAAATGCGGCCCCGCCGCGGTGGTCTAGTGGCTGAGGTACTCGGCTGCTGACCCGCAGGGCGCGGGTTCGAATCCCGGCTGTGGCGGCTGCATTTCCGATGGAGGCGAAAATGTTGTAGGCCCGTGTGCTCAGATTTGGGCGCACGTTAAAGAACCCCAGGTAGTCTAAATTTCCGGAGCCCTCCACTACGGCGTCTCTCATAATCATATAGTGGTTTTGGGACGTTAAACCCCACATATCAATCAGGATGAATGCGGTTAGCTAACGTCTAAAAGTCCCGGCTCGCCAATAGCACGTAAAAATTTGGCGCTATAATCTAACCTCGCTTCATGATCAAAATTTGTATTGTACGCGACTGATGTCTCATGCAGTTCCGTAGTGAATGCGTACGCAGCCGTGCGAGTGTTAATGTGTCAACGTCAGGTTGTCATTAGGTAACGATGAGTTTTTAAAAACGTCATCACACGTAGGTACATCGCCTGTACGAGTGACCTTGTTCTTTTTTGGCAGGCTCGCGCTTCCTTGCCTCTCTGCGTGCGTTGATGCCTTTCAAAAGCTGATGCCTTCCATGAACTGGCACACAACCTGTATTTATTGTATGTATTCATACATTTATGTGAACGAAGCGTCCGTAGCTATGCAAAGGAATTAGACCACGCCGTGCACTTGAGGAATACTCGCCTGTGGAGTGCCACGAGAGCAGACTTTTTGGCAAATGATTTACCACAGCTGTTGCAATGGTAAGACTTGTAAAATGCGCGCATTGGGCGATGTGCCACAAGATCAACCTTTTAGTTCAAGTAATCTATCTGACATGTCGCAATGATAGGGCTTTTCGCCTGTATGTTTATAGTGAAGTAATGCGAGACTGTCTTTCCGTGGAAGTAATTTACCCGATACGTTGCAATTTTAAGGCTTTTGACGCTTGTGCGTTCGTTCGTGCTGACGAAGATGTCCCACCTGTGCAAATGGTTCAGCGCATGTAGCAAACTTTATGGTTTCTCGCCTGTGTGCATGCACGGATGTCTTGTGAGGTCATACTTTCGTCCAAATGATTTACCGCATGAGCCGCACTGATATGGCTTATCGCCTGTATGCACGTGGAGATGTCTTGAGAGGTAACTTTTTTGTGCAAATGATTTATCACATGATCCACACTGATATGGCTTGTCACCTGTATGCATGCGGGTATGTAATATGAATTTATCCTTTCGTACAAATGATTCATCGCAAAAGCCGCAATGATATGGCTTTTCGCCTGTATGCATGCGGATATGTATTGTTAAGGCACTCTTTTGTGAAAATGATTTATCGCACGTGTTACAATGATATCGCTTATCGCCTGTATGCATGCGAAGATGTCTTGCGAGGGCTTTCTTTTGTGCAAATGTTTTATCGCACACGTTGCAACGATGGGGCCTCTCGCCGGTATGTGTAAGCATATGATCTGTGAGGTTTCTCTTTTCTGAGAATGACTTCTGACATATGAAGCAATGATGGGGCTTCTCGCCCGTATGCGTGCGCCAATGTCTCTTGAGTGTGCTCTCTTTTCGAAATGATTTGTCACACACTTGACACTTGTGGCGTCGTTCCCCGGTGGCTTCTGGCCGCGGTTGACGTCACCAAACAACACGCTCAGATCCTCGCACTTTTCCCTCTGTGATAAGCCAGTAGCGTCTCTGCGATATGAGACAACGCATGTACTAGGACACACACACAATTAGGTGTAAGGACATCAGCCTATTTTTCTCAATAGACAGTTTGGATAAACATGATAGCTTTTATGAGGCCTACTCGATTAATTGTACTCTTTAGAATTACGCAATTTTTTAACATTCGTTAGCCTTGATCAGCAACAGCTCAAGATCGGTGCATAACGTACACACACATTTTTCTTAGAAGAAGTTCACAGTGTTTCTTTTTGTTCAAACTTATAAAATTTCCTCGCTGTAATTATACAGCAATCAATGTCAACTCGTTCACTACTACTCAATGCGACAGGACAGTGTGTACAGTCACTTGAGATAAACCTCTAATCAAACTTTCGTGCCTCTAAAGCGGAGAAATTTCTCAGTATCAAGTCACGAGACTGCTTTTTTTTCTGAGAATGACTTTCGACCTACAATGACGTCCCTGACTGTTTGCGGTACCTATTTTTCTAAGCCGGCCCGACTTCCCAGCTGAGCACATCGGCACAACGTTGTTCTGCAGGCTTTAAAAAATATTACATTGCATATTCTCCCAGGCAAAATAACTTTACACAGATGTATATAACGTCATCTGGAGTAGATAACACATGTGCGCAAGCAATCACGGCCGTTTTCTGCGCTGCAACAAAGCAAAAAAAGGTTGTTTTACTTCATTCACTGTAGCTCGTTTTGGTAATACACGACGCCAATATTCCGGAGCTATTCCAAGGTTGTTGATGTGTGGTACATTCGCAAGGCTGTAAGAATCAATGTTACCTCTAAAACAATCACCCCCAAAGCTCGCACTTTCGTTGAGCCTACGACTTTCCTGATGAATTTAGTCACCGCACAAAATTTTCTACCACTAGGCGTAACAAAATAATAGCATCTTCAAAATATTGAAATAAATAAATAAAGCAAGTTCCACTGACGTGCATTGATACGAAAAAAGACGTAGTTTTGAAATTATTGTACAGTTGCAAAAAACGCTAGCCTACGTGATAGGCGCTGCAATGTCACAGCGAAAGCTACAAAAGCGGCCTTTCAGACCTTTTCGAAACACACATTGGGTAACTACTGCAAGCACACTTGTTTGGTACCCACTAGGGCATTAATAATAAATTTTTGTGTGTAACAATAATTTTTTGGCCGGCTTTTCCCATGCTATCTTTTTTTTGTCATTCTTCTGAGAAGCATGCTATCCGCTAAACCCTTGCAAGGAATTTTGTGCCATATGTCCATGCAGTGGCTGACAATGATGAGGAATTATGGATGAAAATGTATGTGGCACGGATGATAAGGGAACAAGAACAAGCTCTTGTGATGGATTGGACCATCGGGCGGCCCACTTGTTACGCTTTTCGCATTGTGCGGCGACTGGTTGTTTTTTTTTTTCGCTGTTGTAAAACGCTTTATAAGTCGTAATAACGCGATCGCTTTCCCAACGTCAAGCCTGTCTAAGGCAAGTTTCCTAACAAGTATCAAGCACCGGTGTAGCTCAGTGTAGCTCAGTGGCAGAATACTGCGCTGGCATCCAGCGTACCCAGGTATGAGCCCCTGTGTGCCATTGGTGCTAGGTCGTTCCTGCCTAAGGCAAGTTTGACATGTTATAACCACCAGCGTTACTTACTGGCAGCATATTGGGCTAGCATGCAGCGGACCCGGGTTCAAGCCCTATTGTGTCATTGTTGAAAGATTTTTTTCTAATTTAACGCAATGTGGTTACGGACATCGGTGGCAGCGGTGGTGGTGTGGGCGGCGACGGCGGACAACAACTGCACGTGACCCGAAAAGGGATCTCATAACAGCTTTCGCTTTAAAATAAAGACTAAATATTTAAAACCGCTATTCACAAGCTCTTCCAATGCATTAGTGATATATAGTAAAGCATTTAGTTCCGCCCTGCATGCACTAATCGGCGCAATTGCGAGCTTTGTGACATTTTAAAATGTTTTCCATTCATTTGCATGGTATCTAAGCAGCTCAATCGTCTGTATAACAAAAGAACCGTTGCTGAATACTATGCTGGGCACTGCCATTGATGTTTCAATATTTTTGGAGTAAATATTTCTATTCTGAAGGCAATGTCTTATATGGAGACATATATGGCCCATGTGCATCTGTTCCCTGTCATTTGAGCATTTTAAATAGAATAAAAAGTTTCCCAGATGTCACTAAATCGTGCAGAGCTGGACCACAACAGAGTAGCTGGGTATAGTTCAGGTTCTTTTGTTAACCATTTTTACACAATTCTCGGCCTGCGATTGAGCGCATGCTGACTCTTGATCCTGATAACTTTCTAGCGGCTACATGTGTCGAACTTCTTGTATATTATAACGCATCTGTGGTTCGAAACTCCAGTATTGCGTATGTGCCTCAGAAATTTAGCCAATCTCCTTACTCAATCCAGGTCCGCAAAATAATGAAAGAACACACGGGCACCAAACACCGATTAAGGGTTCGATAGTAACGTAAAAAAGAATTGACGGAGACGGAACATGGTAAATACCGGGGCTCCGTGCTTCACAATCACTTGTTAATCATCTGTACAGAATGCTTGGGTGGTGGTTAAGAGCGTGTTGGTTAATGAGGACGGTGGTTTTGTATCCACGACACGCTGCAATACTCGACCAGAACAGCTGTGTCGCAGGCCTGTGCTGAACGAACAGCACATTCTATGCGAAAGTTTGAAGATCGGCGGAGATGCGTAATAACAGCTACAAGCTTGCAGACAATTCTATGCAGTTTTTCAATGCTGTAGTTGAGGACGCATACCTGCTCCGATTTCACTGTGAAGTCAAACGCTACTGCTATGCCACACCCGATAAGCTGGCTTCCCTGTAATGGCGCTCAAAATTTCGCCCTTACCGCACGGTGCTTTCGCCACACGCTGAAGCTCCTATGACCGTAAGGCTTGTGCTGGGTACGGCACAATCAAAGGAGTCGCTGCTGCACACTGGGTGTGGCAAGGTGGTTCTGTTTTCGGCCACATGAATTTGCCCTGAAAACAAAACGTAATTCTTTGTTACTGTGACAATGATGCGTGAGAACTGTCAAAAAAAGACCTCAAATCTTAAAATATTCGATAGCAATTCTTCAGAAAAGAACAGACGATGACAATGCAGCTGTACTGAAGGTCACATCTTTTGATAAAATATAGGACATCGTAACCAAAGTTGATGTGTCCAGAAATTTAGAGTGGTACTGAAGGAGCTTGTTGTATTGCATTGTGAGGATCTTCTAATATTCATGTGATGACCTTTAAGTGGCAGTGCACGCTTTCTTTATTTTTTCAACTTGTTTGCATCACAAATATTGCCTATTTAAGCAATGTGAAAGTCTTTCTAATAAATTTGTTAGTATAATTGAGATCACTATGAAACTCTACAAGAGTCATAGAAGCCACATGGAATTTGCATTTTTATGTACTCGCCGCGCTCAAAAGAAACTTCTGCTAATAAATGCAAAATGAGGTGTGCTTCCTTGCACTAGTGTTGATGGGAAATATTAAATCACTTACCAACATGGAAAGATTCGCCTTCGTCCTGGGGTTTCGAAGCGTTCTGCTCTGCATTCACGTTTGCAACGGGAACCCTACAGACACAAAATGTTTTCACGTAGGGTTATGTGACGATAACAACAGAACGGCATATCAACTAGGCTAGTCAAGAAGGCACAGGGCTTTGTGCATGGGCTATTTCCCTGTTGTCACATTGAAGGGAGAGAAAAAGGAAAGGGCTAAGAGGTTAATCAGTTCTCAGTCCGCTGGCTACGCTGATCTACTGGGAAAAGTGAATCTATAATTAACCTAATGTGCAGGAGCAACTGATCCTTATTTGTGCTCAAATATCACCATAGTGTTTGGAGTGATCTGCTGCAAGACAATAACCAAGTCACTTTCGAGTGAAAGAATTGACATTCCGACAATAATAACACTCCATATTGCCTGTAAAGCATGATATGTATATACATGACCAAAAAAATATCTGCCACTGTTTCCGATTGAAAACTCTCCCCGTCTCAAATGTGATATCACGCGGCCCCTGCAGTAAAGAGGTGAGTGGTTTACCCGTCTGCATATGTAGATTGGATGCCTCCATCGCACCCTATTCCATACCGAGGAATAGCAACTTGCCGCAATTTCATTCCTTTCGATTCCTCAGAATAAATAGCTTAGCCCATGCATCACCACTGCGGGAAGGTGAACTAGCTGCTCTCCGCCACATCATGTGGGGAGGGTGTAACAGCGCTATGCACAGTGGGGACGGGCAGTGCCAGGACGCCACGTATCGCGAAGAGTTGAGAGCATGGATACACTCCAAAGACCTGAAGACGCATCGAAGGGCAATCCAGCGGCTTGAGGAGGCTTTGGCGAAGCATCGTAGAAAAGGAGCCGACAACCTATCTAACGGGCGCGGAGGCACCCGAGTAACTGTCGCCTAGTCAGAGCTTAACATCCTCGAGGTCTAGGCTCTGAGACTATCGTACTTTACTAATAGCCTTAATCTTGATAGGAAACATCAGCACCCTGCGAAGCCGGGGACTTCCTACGCGCCGGATGTATAAATAAATATTATTTCTCTCTCTGTCTCCGCGAATGGTCGGGCCGGTCTATTTCATTCCTACAATATTTAAAACATGAGAGAGGCATACCTTGATATATATATCAAGCTAAGAATGACTGTAACAACATAAATTGGATGTCATCAGATGCATTAAGCAGTGCAAAAGTGCGCAAAAGACGCCATGGCTGAGCGATAGTTGTTTAGTGGCTTATTTTATGCAGTACAACCAAACTCTTAGCTCCCGTAGGGGCAGTTCTTGATTGATTGATTGATTGATTGATTGATTGATTGATTCATTGATTGATTTGTGGGGTTTAACGTCCCGAAACCACCATTTGATTATGAGAGACGCCGTAGTGGAGGGCTCCGGAAATTTTGACCACCTGGGGTTCTTTAACGTGCAACCAAGTCTGAGTACATGAGCCTACAACATTTCCGCCTCCATCGGAAATTCAGCCGCTGCAGCCGGGAATCGAACCCGCGACCTGCGGGTCAGCAGCTGAGTACCTAAGCCACTAGACCACCGCGGCGGGGCTAGGAGCAGTTCTTCCGCTACGTTTAGTAATTGCAGGGTTAGCACAATCTTAGGAAAAATGTTTGTAGTAAACAGTTGACGGTCCATGTGTTTACTTGTTTAGAGCGTATTTTACAACCTTCCTCGCATCTCTTTAGTAAATGCTAGAAGCTAGTGGAGCTTGAAACTTTTGCCGTTATTGACCAGGACTGCCTTCTTGGTTTTTATTAGCTTGATAAATACTAAGCTATATTCGTTGCCAGATATCTCGTAGACACCACTGCATATTTTGCAGTAATCATGGCACTCTTTAGAAACGTTTAGTCCAACCTCAATTTCGATCGTTTGATTTGATAAAAAAACTCCGTGCTAAGTGAAGACACCCATATATGCAAATAAAAGGGCAGACGGTGATGTGTAAAAGACGTTCATTATTTTTCTAAATTGTGTGGCTGCTAACCAATAGACAGTTTGCTATTCTAACGAAATAGCATTCAAGCGGCTGCTGCAGCGCAATGATACTAGCTAAATCTTGATATTCTATGAGCGTGTTTGCGTGTTTGCGTGTACGTTCTCATCTGTGATTCGTTCATGCCTCCGCGTACATTGCTGCGATGCGTACTTGACTTGGTAAAAAAACGAAATAATTAGTGAGTACTAATTAGTTAGCATGAACAATGACCCCTCGCCTATTAACTTATGGACACTTCTGTAATAAAGTTACCTTGATGTGGCAATGCACGGGAATATATCGGCGTGTGTTAGCTGAAAAATTGGCAGATCCCACGTACAGCGTGAATCGATGATATGTGAAGCACGAATAAGAAAGGTTGATATGTCACTTTAAAATTAGTACAACGTTACAAGGTGGACTTAAATTATGCCCTACACGACTTCCGTGTCATCATTATCATGTTTAAATATGTCGTTTACCTTCGTCATCGATCCAAGTCACGTGATACCAAATTTAGTATCTGTGGAGCTAGCGAAACGACCGCGAGCACGCGTGGTATGTTGTCATCTTCTTACACGAACGCGCGTCCGGATCATCATCCTTGCACCAGTCATGTACTTTTGTCATTCATTGACGTCACGTCGTAACACCAAGGGATCCCTTCGTCCCTGGACGAAAGGATCCCTCGGTGTTACGATCGTCGTAACACGTCGTCACCGGTTTTACGTCACGCAAACACCGACGTCACGTCACAGACGGACAGACGGACAGACGGACAGACAGATAGACCGATAGACCGATAGATAGACCGATAGACCGATAGACCGATAGACCGATAGATAGACCGATAGACGATAGATAGATAGACCGATAGATAGATAGACCGATAGATAGATAGACCGATAGACCGATAGATAGATAGATAGACCGATAGACCGATAGATAGATAGACCGATAGATAGATAGATAGATAGATAGATAGATAGATAGATAGATAGATAGATAGATAGATAGATAGATAGATAGATAGATAGATAGATAGATAGATAGATAGATAGATAGATAGATAGATAGATAGATAGATAGATAGATAGATAGATAGATAGATAGATAGATAGATAGATAGATAGATAGATAGATAGATAGATAGATAGATAGATAGATAGATAGATAGATAGATAGATAGATAGATAGATAGATAGATAGATAGATAGATAGATAGATAGATAGATAGATAGATAGATAGATAGATAGATAGATAGATAGATAGATAGATAGATAGATAGATATAAAGAGATGGAGAGATAGAGAGATATAGATATAGAGAGGTCCGGTGTTACAATGTGATGCGTCGCCTTGGGTTTGATTGGCTGTTCGGTGTTCCGAGGTTTTGTGATTTCAGGGAATTCAGCCGGAATATTTTGAAAGTTTGACTCTGGGTTGAAAGTGCAAATGCCGCATGAGGACAGGCCAGACTTCAGTCCCAGAACAGCGAGAGAAGTGACGTTATCCTTGAGACGACGATCGCGAACGCTGACGTCAAGATTGAAGTGGCTCAGAAAGTCCCCTCCCAGGATGGCAATTCTGACGTCGGCCATAACGATGAGCCATTGATATACGCCTGAGTCTGATGTCTATCGTCATTGACTGGACTCCATGTGCTGCACTAGCAGTATTATTGACTGCGATTAGGCTCGAAATGGACTTGCCGCCCCGGCAATGTTGATCTGCTGCGGGTAGGATAGATAGCTCCGCTCCGGTGTCGACAAGGAGGCGTGTGCCGGTGATGCGGTCGACAACGAAGAATTGGCGGCTTGAAAGATGGCCCGTGTCGCTTTCCGCCGTTAGGGACTGGCCGGTGAGTTTCCCGTCCACGAGCATGGGTGGGTGCAGCGAGTGGCTTGCTCTCTAAAACGACGGTGTTACCAGCAAATGTTCTACTCTGCCTCGCTTAAGTGTGCGCGGTGCTGCGGGCTTCGAGCATGGGACGGCGAACGATGTCGTGCTGGCCGGTGTTTGTTGGACAGGGCGAGGTTTTCAACTGCTGCAGCCAGTCGGTCAACTCTGCCCTCTAAGCGACCTAACTGGTCTGCATGTTCGGGCCTTCCCGTTGCAGCAATAAAGATTTTTGGTGACTCAGTGCAGTCGGTGTTGCTGTTGGCGAGTTGAGCCAGACGTTCGAGGGTCACGTCATCTGAGTCAGCGAGTATCATCCGTGTTGACTGTGGCAGTCTCTGCAAAAGCAACTCGCGAAGCAATGGATGTTGACGCTCCTCTGACGCTTGTTGGCCCAGCAGCTGACGCATTCGGTGGAGTAGTTGTGAGGGATGCTGGTCACCGAGCTCTTCATGAGACAGGAGTTATTGCAGCCTGCTCTGTTCGGACACCTCAAGACGTTTCAGGACGGTGCTTTTTAGTTCGTCGTAGGGCTTCTCCGATAGAGTGGAGGCGAGCACATCGTCCACGACGTCAGCGATGTCAGGCGACAGTGCTGAAACGACCTTCAGGTATTTCGACTCCTGCGATGTGATGCGTCGAAGCTCGAAGCGGGCCTCGATTTGGCTGAACCACACCCTGGGGTTTTTGAGCCAGAAATGAGGAAGTTTTAACTCCGAAGCGTTGGTTGTGGGTGAGCTTAATTTACCTTCTTTGTCTGATATGGCTGCTGTTTTTCCAAACGTCCGAGTCACCACTTTGTAGCGTACTCGCCCCACGGAGGCGCGAAAAGATGGCACCTACACTTCTTGAAGTTTGGGACAAGACTAGTTTATTTTCCAAGAAAAACTGGCTTCGAAAGCGACAACCAAAAGGGGCGTGACTGCGTATCTTCCACGGCCCTCCGGAAATAACGTGAGGCATGTTGTTCGCGTCTGCGCCGTGCGCCTCGGCATACGAATTGGTATGCGCACACAAAATTATCGCACTCACCGGCGTCATTGCCTGCTACAAGTGCATGCGCACTCATTGTAATGCATTGCTAAATGTGTGATAGAATCACCTTCCAGACTTGATATAAGCTCCCTTAGCCTCGTATTAAGGCACGTGAAAGTCTGCCCTATATATGCACAACCACACGTCAGAGGTATACATTACACCAGACTGAGTGCACGTTCAACAAACTTGAGCTTGAGTTTTATGCTGCGTTTCTTTTATGAACACTGTTAACTTTCTCACATTTCTGGTTGACCAACGCGCAAACTCTTCCGATTTCGTTCTGGGTCGTAAACACCAATTGACATAGCACTTTCGCGCCACCACTTGTTATTCTTTGCTATAGCCTGTGTGCAAAGAGATTGTTACCCTCTTAGATCTAGAACAGTCAGGCAACCCGTTTTCGAAAATGGTCCCATTCCAGGTTGCAGCTTCTTTAATAGCCTGGTGACCTACAGTCAACGTCACAGAAAACGGGTACCCTGCCTCCTGGAGCCTCTAGCCTGTTCATGAAACGGTCACACCCGCAGGCTGACGTAAAGATCGAGTGCCTATATATAAGAAATAGCCAGTGAATGATTGTGCCGCGTGAGCTCTGGGTTTTATAGTTGTTTTTTTTTAATCAATTAACTCGCTAGAAGTTGCTGCCTGTGCCGCAGTTGCGAGGCGAGAAAGGGTTAGCGCTGAAGATAACAGAGGGGAAGTAGATGCGTAATGCGTAAATGCCATTGAGAAGGATGCCTAGAGTGAAAATAAAGGAGGGAGTGAGCGTAGACTAGCAGTCACTGCATGCATCGGCGCTGAGAGGGTGGACCGAAGGGGAGGAGAGAGAGAGAAAGCCGCGCATGCGCCATAAGGGTGATCACGCCTCACACAGGATTGATCCTGGAGTCTGTGTACGCTTAAGCACACATGGACGCCGACATTCCAATACTTGGCTCAACGAAAGTGACTTTAACTCAAGACTAGCTAAAATTGTTTTATTTGGCTCACTCTGCCTCAAGCTCATCAATGTTTTACTCACCTAATATCATTCAGATTCGAATTCACAACCTTATCTGAGTTAGTGCGAGTCGACTAATTAGTGAGTTTTGTGACCTATGAAAGCATGGCATTAAACTTTAGAGGTGTTAGTACTTGCTTAACAAAATTTAAACGTGGTGATGCTGTCCGAAGGATATCTGATACATACTGCGGATTTGGAGGGTTGCCCATGGTTTTCTTGTACCAGTCATTCAAGATGCCATTCCAAGCCTCGTCGGAACTGGAAATGGTTAACATGCATTTATGATCAAACGCTCACTCATAGCTGTGTATAACATTTGCTGGAATGTTTCCTATTACTAAACTATTGAATGAGAAAACCATCTCCTTTTTTTAAGAACGTGCTACCAGTCAACTTTCCGCAATTGCACCAGGCTGCGCCAGCTGCTGCTTCCACGTTTAATGCACATATGTAGCCCATAATGTTGACAGTGGAATGACCGCCACCGTAGATGAGTGCCAGAGCATTGAACGTGTTATTCGAGGGTCGCAGGATTGGAGCCGTGTTGTGTCGAATTACCTCAACGCCCTCTTTTCTTTTTTTCAAGTTTATAATAATTGCTTCTACAAGGATCCCCTACATTTATTTGGGTATCGTCTCACGCTCGTTTGCAAATCGCCAGAACTGCACTGATTTTCGGATTTTTAAACAAGGGGCTACATTCCAACATGCCTGAAGGTTGACGGCTTTCCAAGTCTGAAGTCTTCCAGAGCCGTCGAGTGCACCGATTGGTAAAAGTACATTTTATTCATAGAAGACTATGTTGGCGGCTCACCCTTCAACCTAGAGGACGCACTGAAGAGTGTCCTACTGTCCCACGCGTTCGCTTCTGGTGAGCTCATCTCGCAGAGATATGCACATTGAACTCGAGAAACACGAGCGATTCGTCGTCATGAAGAACGACGTTATGACGCACGAAGTCATTTGATGATCTGAGAGTGGCCAGACGCACACCCATTTAAATCTTTGGCACTTCACTTACGCTGCGAAGAGATTGACGGCGCAGAATCTTTCTGCCGAAGAATTGTCTACGGGGACAACTCAAATGGAACGAAGACACCCGACTGTTCCGTATCCTCACGTGGTCCGTGATTGGAGTGTTCGTTTTAAATAAAAGAACTGAAGGCTGCGCTTGCTTTTTGTAGACGTTCTTCAGCGCTAAGACCTGACGGGTTCTCCTACCGCACTCGGTGTCACCTAGGAGATCAAGCTCGGAAGGTATTCTTGCTGCTATACACCGACTCCTGGAAAACTGGCATGGTTCCACAGAAATGGAAGTCAAGTCGCCCGATTCAACTTCTAGAAGCCTACAAATCACCTTTGGACATTTCTTCTTACCGCCCGATTTCCTCTTACCGCCCTTTTACCGCCCGAAGCTGTGTGGGAACATTATGGAAAGAATGATTTTACCACGTCTAGAATAGTACTTAAAAGTTCTACGAAATTAATACAGATGACATGTGCGGGTTCGGACGAGGCCGCTCATATATATTGAAAATACAGTTACCTTGGTGACATATGTAAAGCCCCAGAAAGCCTTCAAACGGTGATGCGCTGCTCTGTTTCTTGACATTAAAGGATTTACCACAATGTCATCCACGAAGCCATTCTCCGCAAATTAAAAGGAGTAGGACTCGGTGGTAAGATGTATATGTTTGTTCAGAGCTACCTACAGAATAGGTATTTTCACGTGCAGAAAGAATGGCCCGACACCGGAGTATTGCTGCAGCTGAGGAGTCCCGCAAGGCGGAGGGCTAAACCGGACATAGTTCAACCTAACGTTAATTGGACTAGTTGGCAAGCAGCCAAGCAGCGTACGACTTTCCATTTATGCTGATGACATCTGTGCTTGGATACCAGGTGTGACTTGACTTCAGCTTCGCGCTCGACTTCAGAAGGCAGCATCAGTGACATCGCACCACCTACGTAAACAAGGGCTCGTAATCGCCAGTGGAAAGCGAACAGTCATGGCTTTCCCCAGAAGGCCAATGTCCGCCTACAGCATATCAATTAACGGGCAATTGGTGTCACGCAGCCGGAGTCACAGGTTTTTGAGAGTCATAATCGAGCGAAACCTGCCTAAAATCCCACATGTAAACTACGTGAAAAAGCGGCTGACCACCATTTGTCACTTGTTCAGGTTCCTTTCAGAAGAAGTCTTGGAATGTCTGTCAAGTATATGTCACAGCTGTACAAGATATTATTTATTGCATTCCTGCGATACAGCCTACCTGTTATATCTGACACTTTCAAAACTAACCTGCGTACACTCCAAAATATTCAAGCCCAGGCTCTTAGGATATGCTTTGGTTTACCACGCTGTGCCTCGACGGTTGAAACCCCTGCCATTGCCCAGGACTACTCGATCGTGACGCACACCGCCATTGAAACGATGCGTACGTACCTCACGCAAAACGATCGGAATCCTTCCCACCACTTGGCAACCTTCGCTACTGAGAGGCCCCACATAAAATTTAGTGCATTGTGTATGCGCATTGTGATTACTTTACATCAGGTTTTACGCACGGAAAAATTGGTGCATCCTTCGTAGTGCCCGACACTTTCACAAGTACGTGTTTCAATTCCAGGAATCCAGAAAAGATATCAAATTTGCCTTCGTCGGCCCTAATAGAATTAAGCTTGCACCTCTTGCACAAATTATACAATAACCACGTGCAAATATAGACCGATGGTTCAATCACAGCGTCTGGTTCTGGTGGTGCTGTGGTGATTCCAGCTAGAGAAACACTCTGCGAACCAAGCTATCAAACGTCACTACGTATGTGTTGGAAGAACTTGCGGCTTTACGTGTAGCCCTAGAGTACATCAAGTCCGAGAAAACGAGTAATTGGTCTGTATTTTCTGACATGAAACCTGCCCTACAGTCAGTCATTCAACGATGTTGCCACGAACAGTTAACATATGAGGTTGTCAAGCTTGTTCACCACGTCACAGAAACAGGCCACGAGGTCAATTATCACTGGCTACCTGGTCAATGTGGGATCAGTGGCAATGACTGGGAAGACGACGCGGCTCGCACATCCCGCGAAGAAGAGCACACCCTTCCGAATCCTTTGTCAAGGAAAGGCGCTGCAACGCAACTTCGCCACCTGGCACGTATTCTGTGTCTGCTGGAGTGGAACACCCCAAGCATAAGGCATACGAGACTCTACCAAATAAATTCTCGACTGGAACTTCGACCTCTATCCGAACTTCGCCGGTGTCAAGCTTCGCTTCTTTGTTGTCTTTGGTTGGAGGTTGCCTTCACAAAAACACATAAAACCCTCATTGGATTGACCGACAATGTAGAATGCGACGTCTACGACACCAAAAAAGACATTGACTATCTGCTACGCCGTTGCCCTCGATTTACCTCTGAAAGACAAAAGCTTTCTGACGCATTGCGACAACTGGGTGGTTGGCCACTTTGTATGCAGATGCTACTGGAACACCGTCCTCGTCTTTCGTCGGCTCAAAATGCAGTCAAAGTCGTCTTGTGCTTTTTGACTACAGGCCTATGTGAGTACCTCTAACTTTTGTGTAGTGCCACCACTGCATACGCGTCAGCCCATTGACTGACAATCCTTCTTTTGCCTCTTTCTCTTCTCTTTCTTTTCTCTCTCTCTCTCTCATATTTATACTCCTCTTTCCCATTCACCCTGCGGAGGGTAGCAAGCCGGGCATGTGCCTTCTTCTTCCTACCTTCTCTCTTGTTGTTCTTTTCCTCTCCGTTTTTGTTAGTCCACATTATTGTTGTGGCGAATTAAAACAAGCCCTTAGGGTAAACTTTTTTCTGTTTTTGTTTTGTTCTTTACTTAAAGATATGTGAATCTACCTGGGTAGAGGTCCATGACAATTAGGAAGCACAATTTAACAATAACTGATTATTCTCAGAATGGCTTCTTTTATTCTAACACTGCAGAATATGTGAGAAAGAGGAATAGCCTGAAGAATCACTGATCTGTATGCGATAACTGTCACACATGTGGTTTCTTTCAATCAAATGCAGAAAAGTTACTGGGCCCCCACACCACGCTCTGCTGCAAAACTGCTCCGTTGCTTGTACTCGGTTGTGCTGTGGCACTGCTGTCAGGTGACGACCTACACAACAGTCTCTTTGCTTCTGACCTCATTTGACTGTGCTGACTACAGTATACAACACCAAGCCACAAGAAAACGACCACATATTGCGTATACTACATCGTAGGTCCGCTGCGCAAGAGATTGTTGGCACAGTGCAGGTGAGGCTTACGCGACTATCGGCCGGTTCTGTTTGCTTTAGACGCTTCAGAGCCAAATCCGTATCATCGATGCACTATGTGCTTACTGTACGCGATAAGTTTCAATATTTATTTGTGTAGAATCTTCATAGATTATGATAACGTGTTCTCGCTAAAATATAAAAAAACGGTAGCAACTGCAATTTCTCGTGCATGCGTAAATGTTTAACGGAAAAAAATACGATGCTTATTGCAACAAGCGCGCACTCTCGTACCACTTCATTGAATAACACAATCTGCACCCACGGCAATGCAATCGCATTTCGATTCTGCGCGAGCGCGTTTTCCCGCCAGCCTGTGTGGAGCATTTGGAGTCGCAGTGCTGGCGAAAGCATCCTCGTTCGCTTGACTCACTATGCATCAGCTTACTGAAGACCACAGCCTCTTTGTGTAGGCTTTCGTGAGAAGACTACATGTAAGGTTCAACATCAGCTTACTATCATTACATAAAACTTTGCATACGGAGTGGCATGCAAAACCCATGATATGCTCGTATGGCCTTAGTGAAAGGCTGCGTAAATTTCAGGGTCTGGCTCTCGCGTGCAATTTCATCAAACATTGCTCTGGCCCCTAGCTTTTTGCGTCCATCGAAAGGCGACCAGCATTGCCGGAATCAAACACATGATTTTTCTGTCGCACTCCGAGTACCATGACCATTGTATCAACGAGCGGAAGCTGCCATTTATTTCTTTGAACACAAGGCGTCATTATACAAAATAGGATAAAATGCAGTCAGCCTGCGCAACGCACCATTGGCCTCCGAAGACGCCATATGGCAAGAATAAGAACTCTCACATCCCCGCGAAAAATAGGGGGCAAGGGATTCAGTAATTTACGTGCCGTAATTCAGGCTACACGAATTCACGAAAATCTTCTATATGAGCTCACCTGCAATTTTCTTGAGTCGAGCTTGCTTGTGGCATTTCCTGAAGTGCTGTGTAGCTGCCACCACCAATCGTGCTATGTCCACGTAGTTGTTCTTCATGAGACATGTCCTTTGGTCTAAATTGGCAAGTCGGGGTGTATGCATAGGTGTTCGACAAGAATCTCACCTGTCTATGACTTGGAACGAGTCAGTTTAGTGTGATTTTACGAGGAGCTGCCACTACCAGTTGTAAAGTATTGTGGAGGCAGTCCGTCTTCGGTCCTGTCCCTTGTTTTGCGTGGGAACCTTGCACGAACTTAGCATGGTGAAATAATCGCGGACAGCCACCAACCGACGACGACTGTAGCTGTCCGTGCTGTGCCATAAAGTAAAAGGAATGTGTCGACACCTGACACAACGCATGCGCGTCCTTGCGCGCAGCGTGTAAAGGCTCTGTATATTTATCACAAAGCGTGATAACCTAGCAACATCGTAAATGCTATATATCACAAAGCGTGCTAATAAGGCAACATCGTAGATGTTGCTATATCGAGCATATCCACATTCTCACCTGCGTTGGCAAATACCACATTGTATTCCTGCCGCTTGTTGCCATCACCAATCAATAACGAATATTTAGCGAAATATTCTTTTGGTAACCATTCGTACTTCCACGTCTTTGCACGTAGTGTAGTTCCAAGATGGCAGCGTTGCGACGTTTCTAACCTAGTTCATACTCATTTGCGCACGTTCCGGTTGAATGTGGCGATTC